>VDFB02156117.1:0-43362 GCA_007258455.2 Sequoia sempervirens | reverse complement strand
AGAAGAGTAAGCATGCCCAGAGCAGAGCCGCCAGTAGTGGTGAATCCTACGCTACCTTCTTCGTCAAAACCTAACAAGAAGAGGAGGAGTAACCCTCCTAAGAAAGTACAAGCGCCAAATAATTCAAAGGGCAAGGCGCTTGCCACTGTTTCACATTCAGAGCCTGACAGACAGCCGCTTATCACAGAGCCAGTTCAGAGATCAGCTCAGAGCCCGCCAGTACCTGAGGTTCAACCTCAAGCTCCTACATCAGTTTCAGAGCCATCACCAGTCCCAATTCACATTGAATTGGACTTAGACTCTCCACCTCGCAGTGGGTCTTCTACACACCCACTCTCATCAGTACCTCCTGTCGTTAGTGCAGACCCTTCTAGTAGCATTAGCAGAGATTCATCTTGGATCGAGACTCAGCTAGGAAGGAAGAGGAGGCAGCCATCTTATGTTCTCAATCATTCCGATTTTGATGACATTTATCAAGATGTGCCAGATAAGAGAGTTAAGAACATGGTTCATGTAGAGAGAAACACTGACATGGAGGTTGTTATCGAGACTGCTGTACCTCCGCAGGGGAAGAGCTTGGCTGATTTAGAGTCTCAGGATTTTGAAGTTATCACAGTCAACCTTGGTCGCAGCACACGCCAGACTCAGGTTGATCTTCTTCAAGTTGCTACAGATAGTGCCAAGGACAGAATACTAAAGGACGGAGAGGATAAAGCAGCCCTCAAGGCTGAAATCAGACAGCTTCGTCAGTACATTTCTAGTCTTGTGCACAGACCAGAAGCCATTAACACACTCCCACCGATGCTTGAGCCACCAGCAGAGCAAAGTCAGCTCAATCATTTAGTTGCATATGGCAAGCGTTTGGAGGAATGGGAGGAGGACTTCGTTGCTAGAGGCCGTACTATGCTTACAGAGTTATATCAGTTGCGGTACAATGCACGAGAGCTCCGTATTCGTCTTCAGGATGAGGAACGGGATATGGCCATTAACAAACCCAGGGATGAAATTTTGATTGCTCACCTGAGTTTGGCTTACGACACAGCCACGGATGCAGAGGACAGAGAGGCTATCTACTCTTGGAAGACACAGTTGGTTTTCAGAGCGAAGATAGAAGACAGTTTAGCATCAGAGTTGGCTAAGAGTAGAGAGCACGTCACTAGTGCACTCCGGTTTGTGAGGACTCTTGTATCTCGCCATCGCGCCGCTATCGATTGAGGGTGGTGCTTCACGCGGAGCTTGCTATTGCATGTTCAACCTGTGCACTCATTCATACCATTTTCGGGGAGACAGCTTACTGTAAGTTTACCTTACCATGTCAACACTTTCGATGAAGCAACGAGGAGCGTATGGAACTTCGTACCGCGATCACACCGTGAGAGGACATGTCAAGATCGACATAGCATTCTTCGTCAGAGTCTCATCGCTACAGACGGTGATACAGTCAACAATCTCATTGAGGGGTTGATTGCTCGAGATCACACATAGTGAACTTCAGTTCCCACTTCTCAGAATAGACATTACACACACGAGTTGAACTGGGTGTTACCCTTTCCAGTTAACTCGAAGTTGTCATCACATGCATATCTATTATGAGAATCGCCTTCTTACACTTGGAGTTGTATTTAGGGTTTTCGTTAACTGATGATAGTCTTCCAGTTAACTTGTTTTAATAAGGACGTGCATGCTCGCACAATTGTCCATTTTTAGATTAGATGTTTCAGTTAAACTGAGGGTAGTTGCCCAGTTAACTGTATAGTTTGCTTAATTAGGGTTGGGCGCATTGCTTGCATGCGTTGCAGGAACTATAGATAACACAAGGTGATTTTAGGGTTCCCTACACCTTGATGTATATAAATAAGAGCTTACGCTCATTTGTAAATAACTTTTGCTTGAGAGAGGAATATATGTTGTGCCCACCTTGCCCTCAATATTACTCTTTTTCGTATTTGTTCATGTGTCTTCACTATTGCAATTGATTGTTATACCACCTAGGGTTTCGAAAGATTGTGATGCTGAATTCTTTCCATAGATTAGATATATCTGTTTGAACATCTTTATCATTGAAATCAATTGTTATACCACCCAGGGTTCCAAAAGATTAAGGTGATAAGGCTGTTTTGTGTTAATTTACCATTGTGATCGATCGTTATACCACCTAGGGTTTCGAGAAGTTGCAGCCATAAATCTGTTTTGTGAATCTTTATCAATATAATTGAAGGTTATACCACCTAGGGTTTCGTGAGATTATAAAGATAAAGGCTGTTTTGTGAAGGCTTTGCTGATTCGATCAAGTGTTATACCACCTAGGGTTTCATAAGATCGTCTTGGTAAATTCTTAAATCTGTTGTGCCCAATAAGTTGGTTTAGATTGAGATGATAGTTGTGCCCACCTTGCCTTCAAGTAGAGAGTCTAAACCCGCTTATCGTCAGATAGTCAAACCTTGCTCCGTTTCCTCTTGCTCTGTTTTCCTGAGGAGATTGGATAGATATAAGTTGTAGTTTAGTTGATTTGCGAAACCAGAGAAAACTCAGCTGCAACGTAAAAGTTCTTTCAAGAAAGTCTTGTGCCTCTAGAAGCTGAAACAAAAAGACAGGAAGTAGTTTTAGCTTATTTTTCCTTTGCAAAGTATATTTGTCAAAGTACATCGAGGGAGCTTCCCCTCCATAATTCGAAGAGCACTCATTGCGTAGTGTGCATAGGCTGTTCATAACAACTTGTACTCCAGAGGTGTTAGTTGTTACGCCAATGTGATACTAACCTCCTCGGGTCTGGCCAACCTGGAGACCTTCAAGAACAGGATGTTTGGAATTGGAAGTCATCGGGCTTCGACCACTTCGCACAACATTGTTCGAAGCGGACTATATGCAGCTGCTGGTTTTCCGCCAGCCATTCAATGCTCGAAGCTGATGATGGAGTATGCTAATTGTTACGAGAAGGAACACCGGTCGATCATGTCACCAGATGGCCAAGTGCTAGCTAATCTTACTCCGGCAGCCATTGGTGAAGCTTTCGGGATCCCGGTGCACAGAAACATGATTTACAAATCCAGGGAGCGAGCGGAGCGGATGTATGCTTCTGCTTTTCAGCGATGCATGGATACAATTAACACTCACTGGATGAGCACTCCTAAGCCTTCTCGAACAAAGGTGCCGAAACAGATCATAGCGGATGACTTGAAGCAGGAATATTGTGACCTCATCATGATGCTGAGTCGGGTTGGAGGTTGTGCACAATCATTCATTTTTGAGCCTTGGATGTTTTACTACATTAACCTGGTGCTAGAAGGGAAAGATTATGTCAATTGGGCCGAGATGATAAGTGATAATATACATGAGCAGCTCCTAAGCTTGAGGAGAACGAAGACATTTTACATGAGTTCCTATATCATTTATATGTTGGCACGGATGACGAAGTACAGGGGAATATCTTACAAGGAGCCTGTCGGTTGTGGCTCCCACCAGTTCAAAATTCATGAGGCTTGTCCGCAGTTGCATTTGGCGAGCACAACCCACTTCAAGCGTGTCAACGATTCTTTCACCATGTACATTACGAGATTGCTTCAGGAGCGGTTACATCATCGAATCTCGAGGGATGCCCAAGAGCTAATTGAAAGGTATGGGTGCTGGTTCATACAGTTTCCGAGATTTTCTTACATTAGGCTGCAAGGTTTTTCCTCGTACCCATATAGGCTGCCTAAGTACCCAACAAATAGAATATTGATGCTAGAGATATCTAGGCAACTGCTTGCCTTTGATAAGATTCAAAAGAAGAAGAAGGGAGGGATAGAGTTTTCGGTTGTCATGGGCAACTCAGATGAGGTGTGTCCTTCAATACAGGCAGCTAGAGAGGCTGAAAGTGAACTTCAGTTTTATCATTTCTCATATCATACAAGTCGACAACACTATGACCCGCATCATAACATCAAGTGGGTGTTGTCAGAAGAATTTAAACATAAGGCCACCATTGAAGATTATTGGGCTGATGCAACTGATGAGACTGAAGTGAGGAAGAGGATGTTTTCTCGGTTGCCTATTACCTTGATCAGGGAGTGTGAGGTTGTTCCGGTTCCAGACCAGGTCAATGAGGATATGGATGTTGTCCATCCTGATTATGCAGCTGTTCGAGATACTCCACTTCCACCTCCAGATTGGTCAGAGCCTGAGGTTGCAGATTTAGATACTCTCTCTATCCCAGTCATGACATTTACTAGAGCATGGGTCAATAGACGAGTAAACAGGTTGAAGAGTCGGTCAATTGCCTTGACTTACAATATGATGGGAGATCACGGGACGCCCACCACTGGCACAAAGAAACAGATTACACGGGGTCCAGAGTCCAGAAAGAAGGAAATAGTACGACAGGAGCCTACTCAGCCAGAGCCTCCACGAGTCACAGTTGCATCACCATTGGAGACACGCTATCCAAGTATACAGGAGGTCTCTTTATTTGCTGATCAAAGGATTGCATTAAATTAGGTGCAGGCAGTACAGGATAATATTCAGCCTCCACGGAGGGAGTCAGTTGGCCAGAGTGTCAACGCGCCTGATAGGGTTGATCAGCAGGATGATGAGGGGACTATTACTGACCCTCAATTTCAGCAGGAGTTAGAGGTGGCCATGAACGATGATGATGATATAATGTCAGGGGACACTCAGCCACTTGAGGACGATGAGCCTCGCCAGAATGATGAAGAAGTTGAACAAGTTAGAGAAGTAGAGGCACAGGAGCAGCAACCCTTCGATATACAGTATGATGTGCCCGATTGGCTTAAGGATAGAATGAGAAGAAGCCCTGGCGAGAATTGATCAGCGGTTGAGATGGAAGAATTTACGAGCGGATCAGTGCCCCTCTGAGAAAGAAAGCAGAAATTTTTCAAAGATATCACTTGAAGAGGATGGCTCATTACCCTTCATGTAGGCATGCCACAGGTTAGTGTGTAGAAGTGAAGCATTGCCAAAATTGAATAATGGTCGACTCTGATTTAGGGCGTCAGTTAACCGGATGGTGGAGGAGTGTGATAACTCTACCTGCAGCCCTCAACGATGGAGTTGTTCAGAAGAAGAGGAAAATATATAAGAGTTAGAAAGGGAGAACCCACCAAAAGCTTTAATAGGATATGTTCAGCGGTTATGCCGTTCTCGGTACGGGATGTTCGATGATAGAGCCTCAGCCCGAGAGATACCTAGAGAAGTCGTCGGTGGCTTGTTACAGAGTTGGGAAAAATGGCACGAGGCCGAGACAAAGTGGAGTCCGCGGGGAGTTAAGTGCGGGCCCGAGAAGGTTATGGAGGACCTTGCTTTTGCCTTTCAGCAGGCCTCTAGTATTTTGGCACGGATGGAGGCAGTGGATCATGCTTGGGGCGATGCTTCTATCTACCAGAGCAAGGTGATCCAGCGTCTTGAGGCATTGAGGCATGTGCCATTGCAATTGCTGATTGATGGAGGTGTCATTCATGAGAATGACCGATATGATTTCTCTCGGTGGTATTCTTCGGCGATCACAGGGCGTGGCTTCTTCGATGCGGCACAGGCGGATTCAGCTAGAGTACATAAGGCTATGGCCAACATTATAGATGGAGTTCAGAATACCTTTGAGGCTATATTTGTTAGGCGGCTGAATCCAGATGAAGTTAATTTTGATAATTTGAGGGGTTTGCTGGTGCCTTTCTTTGCAGATGTTAAGACCTTTGTACAAGATGATTTCGAGAATACTGCTACTTTCTCCACTTTGATCCAGAACACGCAGGACTCCTTGGTTGCTTGGAGAAAATCTTGTACAAGGCATGAGCATTCAGTCACAGTGTTAGAGTTTCAGTTAGATTGCATTCCGCCCATTTTGGTTCAGGAGGTTGGGGCTGTGCTTCGCAGATTCGTGGAGTTGGCAGTCAGAGAGAAGGCAAGTGGGAACGCACTACTGGACGAGGATCTTCTAGAAGACTGAATATGGACATTTATTACATTTGCTATTTTTGGGAGTGAGTGGGAATCTTTGATTCATTTAATGTACCACTCCCTATTCTGGCAGTTTTTAGGGTTAGGGCTGAGGTGGCACGATTCTGGCCACTCTATTAATTGTAACCCTAGCCGTCTTTTGGGACTTGGCTAGCTATAAAAGGGGGAGTCCCCCTCATTTGTAATTCATTAGACAGTAGACATTGTGTGAGATTGGACATTAGCATTAGAGCTAGAGCTAGAGAGTAGAGCATTGTAGATATTTCGCATAGTGTGGAGAAGAAAGAAAGTTTTCCCTTTGAAAACTTTTGTGGAGATTGTTGTGTAACACTTTCCATGATAATAGATCTTTTCATTGATGGTGGAATTCATCTTGTCATGAATAGCTAGCAAGGTCTCTTCTTCCTTTCGTATCCAAGTAGCTTAATTTCATGCAAGTAGCTTACGTTGATGTGTGGTGTTTTATTGAGGTAGCTTCGCTTTATTCCATACCACTAGCGGCTTGTTGATGATAAGTTCGCCTTGCGTGGTCGACTGGAGATTATCTTGTGTTTAACTTCAATTGTGATTGGTATGCTTATATGCATCGTTGTGATGGTATATGCATGTTGAATCATAATTTCAACATCTTTTGTTGTCCCTTTGAAGATTGCACCGATTTTACTGAGGCTGTCCGACGTGAGGCTAGGTGAAATTTGGTTGAAGTCTGCCAAAACTGAATCCCACATATCTTGCATTTAGAATAGAATATAAGTTTCTTAGGCCCTATACTCTTTTACTTTCCATACATTTCTGATTAGTTCTGAGGAAAACGAACCACATTGCCAAATCATACGCGCAAGAACCCCTTCAAATCATATATCAGCTGCTAACTGTGAGAAGTCTGAACAATTGCGTAAGTCCCCTCGTAAGAACACAGCAAAACACATCAACCAAACTGAGCCTATTCGCATTTAAGGAACCTTGGAGTTGAAAACATGATCTTACTCGCAATCTTAGCATGTTGAATACTTTGTTCAAGAGGGAATAGGGTATCTGTTGGGAAACTTTGTTCCGCTGTTTGGTGCGGTCACGAAAAACACATCAACAACGCCTAATTTTTTGGGGTGTCAAATGTTGATTTTAGCAATTGCAGCTCCCAGTAAACATTTCATCCTTGCTCTGCCAGCTTCGCGGTGGATATCCCAACTTGTTCACAGCGTCACTCGGTCATCCGAAAATCAGTGTTGAACAAGGGCGACTATAACTTTGTAGTTAGCTATTAAATAGGAAGTTAGCGAAAAATCTCATAACTTGTGCAAACGGATGCCTAGAGAGTTAATTTTTGACTTTTCGGAATGTAGATGTTAAGCTTTTGCTAACTGGTAAAAAATAATCTTAAATTTATGTTTTGCATGCAAAACATTAAAAATAGCGATTTTTCTCAATAATCTATTATTGGCGCCTTTTTGATGTTTAATTTGTAACTTGCATGTTAACTGAATATTTTATTATTATTTTGTAATCCAGACTCCGAGTCACTATTAGTTCAACTGGAGGGGGTCCAATCAAAAACATCCTTTTTTAGTTAGGGTTTTAAAATCTTGCAGTCATCCTTTATGGTGCGATTTTGCTCTATTTATTCATGGCGTCCATATTTTATTCATACAACTTAAGAAAATTCGTAATTCTTCAGAGCAAAGGCGAATTTCCTTCAGATTTGGGCGATTTCATCAGCAATCAAGTTTGAAGACATCGAAATATTCCTTTTTGCAAGTGCAAGTCCGAATTTATTAGCAAATTCAAGACCAAAGTGGTGATTTTGACAGAAGAGAACATCCAAAAACGTCTTTCTTTTTCTCAAATTCCTCTATTTCTCGTCTTAAATTCTCTTGCAGGCTCGAAGAACAGGCAAATTTTGGCATAACAAATCTTCTGGGTTTATTCAGAAATAGCTTCCTCGATAAAACCCATGTGCTAGAATTTTTCAGGAAAATTTACTCCAAAGCATTAGTTCTCGAGGCTCTAATTTTCTCAACTGAAAATTCCTTGCATGGTCGAGTAGAAGTCAACTTTTTGCAAATCTGACGTTCTAGGTTGTCTTAGAATCCTTTTTTGGTCAAAACCCATATCTCAGATTTTTCCGTGAAATTTGCCCTTCGATAGGCTATTTTTAGCCTCAGCAAGCTATTTTTAGCTTTCTAGAAAACTTATCAGAATATAGCCGTCTTCACAGTCAACAGGGGAGTTTTTCAAAATGCAATACACTCAGCTCGAATTCAAGACCAAGTCAATCTTGACTCATGACTTCATCGGGACAGTTGATACGACTCTACATAAGGTACTTCCAAAAGTAGTCTTAGATCCACTCAAGATTAGAGATACGATACTTCAGAACATTCAGCAGTTCGGGTTACTTGAGGCCACTTCCATACCTATCTCAGTTCACTGCGTAGTGTTTGTAATTTCTTGTGTTAAACATTACAACTCTGCTACTCGTGAGATAGTGTCAGTAGATGGACGAGTTATATGCAGTCTCAAGCCCCTGGATATCGAGAGGTGTTTTGGTATCCCTCAGCATGCTGATATGGACAAGTATCAAAGTGTTGTACCCCAAAATTTTAATTTTTTGCTACACTTAGACATTTTGAAGAAATGAGTAAAGTATTGTTAAATTTATCAAAAAGGTCAAAATTTGGGTATGCGTGTCTTGCATGAGGGGTAAAAACTCAAAATTTCCATAGTCTGACGATCTGGTTCTGCTTAGAGCAACCTAATCTACAAAACCCAAATCTCAGTTTTTCATACCTACATTTTAGGAAAATTGCTATTTTTAGAAATTTTCTAAAAATAGTAACTTTTTCTAGGTTTCTTTCGAAACGGATACTCGTAAAATTTTCTAAAATAGAAAATTTCTAAAAATAGAAAGTTTGTCTGACAGGGTTCAAATTGATTTTGATTGGCTCAAAATACTTCCTCATCAGGCTAGTGCAATCAGAATCAAGAAACGATTAGTTTTTCCCTAATGGGTCGATTTTGCTTTTTCAATTTCAGAAAGCATTTCGGGAACTTCAAAAGTCATCAATGGAGGTCAATCAGCTACCAGCCGTCAAATTCAACACCCAAGCATTGAGCAGGAGGTGAGTTGGTGAGCAAACACGAAGAACGAGGAAAAAAGGGGAAATCTACCTAAATTGGCTCAGTCTGGGAACTTTGGGCGCCCCAGGTGCCCAGGGGCGCCCAGCTTTTTGAGGGACCTAATCCAGCAGTTAGGGTTTGCTACCGCACTCAATCTCTTCGTAATTCAGTCAGCTTCGTAACGGATATCTCCATCAGAGCATCCGACTGGCCAATCTCCGACAAATCTAGATCCAAGTGGAAGGCGCAGAATGAAGGTTTAAATTTGAAGGTGAAAATCAGAAGAAAATGGTTAAGTCTGGAGCAAATGGGCGCCCCTGAACGAGAAAGGCGCCCAAGATTTTGAGGGCTTGAACAATTGAATTTACCAGTCGAGCCTCCAACGTGACTTCTATTGATGGGTGTTTTTGCACACTTTCTAAACACAGGCAGTGCATAGATGCACTACCTCTCTGTTTTCGCACACTTGCCTAATAATCTGATGAATGTGACAACATGATGCCGTGATCAAAACAAAAACTTAAAATCTCCTCTGACAAGAAGCATGTTGCATTATCAGCCGCAATTTTCCGAGGAATTCCAAAGCGAGAAATGATATTTTCCTTTAGAAAGCTGCAAACCACTTCGGACGTAGCTCATTTAGTAGGAACCGCCTCAACCCATTTCGTAAAATAATCTGTTGCTGTAAGGACATAAACATGCCCCTTGCTGGAACTTGGATTGATTGGACCTACAAAATCAATACCCCATTGCTGAAATGGAGCATCAATGATCACTGGCCTGAGTGGGAGAGATGCCAATTTGACTTTACCAGCAAACTGCTGACATAACTGACATTTGTAAACCCATTCATATGCGTCATGGAACATAGTAGGCCAATAATATTGTGCCCGCAAGATCTTGAATGCAGTGACCCTTGATGAAAAGTGCCCTCCACATGCTTGACTGTGAAACGCATCCAACAACTTCTGCTGCTAGTCTCTACCGACGCATAGAAGAAAAGTTTCGTCAAGGCCACGCTTATACAGAACGTTGTTAACAAGCACGAAATTCTGTGCTTTCAATTTCAGTGTTCTTTTTTGTTGTTTGTCCATGTGACGTGGACATTCTCCATATGCTAAATAATACCACAGAGGTGTGTACCATTCTTCCACAGAATCAACAAATAGGACCAAAGGAAGGTCCTCTTCAATTTGTTGCGCTGAACTAATTCCACCATTGCTCTGGAATTTACGATCTCCATCTTCTGCCAATAACCGACAAAGACCTTGCTCGTGAACAAGCTTGGTTAGCTTAATCTCCAGATCATATTCTTGAACTTTCGCAATCCAGTTCCCTCTTTTTGTGCCCATCTCCTATTGGGTAAGCACACTTTTGACCGTTGGATCAATGACATACACCGTTGTATGAGAATTCAAAAGATAAAACCTAAAATTCTTGACGGCTCTGACGATAGCATAAGCGTTCTTCACAATCTGGGAATAACGCATCCCAGCATCCTTAAAATTAGCACTCATAAAAGCAGTAGGAGATTCTCCCTCCTCGCTAAGCTTCTGTGTTAGAATAGCAGACAGTGAGTGTTCTGACGCATAACAGTAAAGGATAAAATCCTTCTGAAAATCTCGTCGAACTAACACTGGTGCGTTAGCAATAGCTTCTTTCATTTTAGTAAAGGCCTTCTTGCCTTCTTCTGTCCATATGAAAATGGACGTCTTCTTCATCATTGCTGAGATCTTCTTTGTCACCACTGAGAAATCAGGTACGAACCTTCGGATAAAGTTAACTTTACCGAAAAAGGAGTGCACCTGCGTTTTGCTTGTAGGGAGAGACAGGTTTCTAATTGAATCTACCCGATTCGGATCTATTCTGGTACCTTCTTTGGAAATGATATGGCCAAGTAACTTGCCCTCTGTCACCACAAAGATTGTCTTCTTTGGATTCAAAGATATTTTGTGATACCTGCATCTCTCGAACACTTCCACAAGATGTGAAAAGTGATCACTCTGTTTATCTAAAAAAACAGTTAAGTCATCAAGATAGACGACTATGATCTTATTCCTAAGATCCCCAAATGCTAAATCCATGGCTCTTTGAAAAGTAGCACTGGCGTTGATAAGGTCGAAAGACATCCTTTCATAAGCAAACGTTCCCCACGGTGTGGTGAAAGCTGTCTTGATTTGATCCTCCTCAGCCACTGCAATCTAATTATAGCCAGAAAAACCATCAAGAAGTGATAGCATCTCTGATCCGGTAACTGTCTGCAATGTATTCTCCATGATAGGTAAGGGATAGTTGTCCTTTAAGGACAATTGATTCAAGTTCCTGAAATCAACGCAAATTCTAATTTCTCCGTTTTCTTGTGCAGAGGAACAATGTTTGACACCCAGGTGGAGTGATGAATAGGAAATATAATCCTCAAGTCCACCATTTTCTAAATTTCCTTGTAGATAGTACTCTGAATTTGCGGATTATAATGTCTTTGTTTCTACCTGAAAGGCTTAACATCAGACTTCAGCGGAATTGTGTGAGACAATTCTATGGGTGTGAAGACCTTTAAATCTTCATATGACCAGGCGAATACATCCTTGTACTTTTGAACAAGGCAATAAACCTCTCAGTCTCCTCAGGAGTACAACATTTGCCTAAATTCACAAGCCGAGGCTTGTCTTCAGTACCTATGCTGACTTGATTATATTCTGATGAACTTTTCACCCCTAACCTTTTTTGATCTTGGATGTAACGATCATGCCTGTCAAAAATATCCTCTAAGGATACAAAACCTTTAGGAATCTGATTTCCCTTCAACTGTATGATTCCAGATTCTGTAACCTCAGATTCTTCAGCAATTGACTCTCTGTGAGGAGTTGAACTCCATTCAAAGAACAATTCTTTGTAGTTGTCTCCCATGACAAGAAATTCTTCAATATCTTCATCGTCACTGAAGACTTGCCAGTTGTCTGAATTATCAGGAACAGCTGGTCTGTAGATTAGCTCAATAGCAAAAGAATTCTGACAAAAGTCAGAATTTGGCATAAAAAGACCGGCTGAAACTGCAAGTGCATCAGCTTTTCTATTGTTCATTCTCGAAATATATTTGATGTTAAATGCATCAAACCAATTGATTGCATTCCACACCCTCTTCCTGTAGTTTTGAAGACAATTCTTTCTTACGTGAAACTGCTCTCTGACCTGCTTAACGATCAGCTCTAAATCTCCTTCAACTTGAAGCAACTTGATCCCCATATCCTTTGCGTTTTTGAGACCTAATAAAAGTGCCTCATATTCAGCAGTATTATTGGTGCAATCGAATTGTAACCTATATGCAAAAGGATATAGACGACCTTCGGAGAGAGATAATCACTACTCCTGCTCCGGAACCTGAAGTCGAACAACTGCCATCAAACTGCATCGTCCACATCTTAGATTCTTCATTTGAAAATTTTGTGGTAAGTGCAAAGTTCTGACAATCTTCCGTCACTTCTGACACCATAGCATATATGCCTGGACCCGTGTCTTGATATAACACTTGAGCATGTGGGTCCTGGGACTTCACCACCGTGAACTTTGATTTTGTTTCAGATTCTAGCTTAAAAGTGCCTTTCTTCAATGGAATTGTTGCAAACGACCAATCCATCTGAATTTCTCCTCCGAGATCTTTGCAGAAACTTCTACTAAGTAACATCCCGTAGCTGGTAGGAATATCAACAACCAAGATGGTCATCATGATCTTTTTCTCTGGACACGACGCTAGCCTTACTTGCTCATCTTTGAGTTGACTGACTAACGGCACCGGCTTGGACACAAGTGAATAACACTTTTCCTAGGTAGGGGTGCATGAATGTCCCAACGCGTTCATAATTTGTAAGGGCATAACGTTGTCAGAAGCTCCGCTGTCAATTATACAATTGCTCAGCTTGAAACCTCCTATATATAAAGATATATAGAATGGTTTGGGCTTCTCTTCTGCAGGAACAGAGGATTGTACCAATGTCGGCTGAACGACAGTCTTCTTTTTAAGAACCTTCAAGATTCTATCCAGCTGCTGTGGATGATCTTGAAAATACTCCAGTTGAGAGATCTGTACCTTCGTCTTCATCATAGACGACGCGATGTCAAATCTTGCTGAAGACGTATTTAAAGCAGTTGGTAAGATGTTTTCTTGTGAAGGTTTAAGATTAGAAATAGAAGCTACTTCCTTTGCTTTTGTATTCAAATTCCACTTCTCCTCTTCCTCCTTTTGCGCCTTGAAATGCTGAGCACGTGTTAACACAAGTGAGGTGATATTTTCATGATTCGCTGCAACAAAAAAATGGCGGGATTCTTCTTCTTCTTCTTGATTTACGAGTTCTCGATCAAAGTATCCCGTTGCGGAGTCGCCATCAAACTCGTCTGTTTGTGAAGAGGTGACGTTTGAACTAGAAGGTATGAAACTTGAATTGGGAGCAGAATCGACAAATCCCATGAGCTGATTCATTCTCTGATTTTCCGAACAAGTAGCACCGGTATGCTCAACTGAGTCATGGAACGTGCAAAATACTGTAGCCTTCTCAGCTTCATTATTTTGTCTCGGTTCTCCTTGCGGAAACTTTGACTTGAAATTATTGTACGGCTGAAAGTTATTTCTCCTCGGCTGGTACTGTTGTTGTGGTTAAAAAGGTGGTGTGGGCAAGGCTAGTTGCCCTTAAGGAGGTGATTGTCTCTTCAGTACTGTCACCTCGTTTGCTACCTTCTGTAGCAACGGATCAGCCGACGCTTGCACGAGCGGCCTGATCGAATCATCTTTCATCTTGCCTGTTGTAATCATGTTATCTTCAAGCTTGATAGCTTCTTCCTGAAGGTGTTGTAGATCATCTTCTTCGCTTATCTTCAAGAAAAAGGCAATTTCTGATGGCAATGCGTTGATTAAAGAACTCACCAAAATTTCATCAGACGGATTTAAGGTATGAGAAAGACGTGTAACAAGGCGATTAAACCTTGCCACGAATTCCCTCATCGGTTCATGCTTTTCCATCTTTGAATTTGAGAGTTGAGCAAATAGTCTATGACTGTCCTCAGTAGGCTTGAATCTTGCCAAGAACTTCTCGCTCATGACGGCCCAACTGGTGATAATTCCTGGCTCAAGATTATTGAACCAGTCTGCTGCGTTGTTTTCAAGAGTTTCCACGAAAAGACGTACGACAATGTCTTCATGCCCAACATGCAAAACGGAACAAGCCGCCGTGAAATTTGATAGATGTTCATCTGGATGTCTAGAACCATCGCCATGAAATCTCGGGAAAAACTTGCGTGAACCCTTGGGTAGTTCATGATGTCCTGCTAAAGCCAACGGTCCAATATTGTCACCCCAAAGCAAGGGGTTTGGACATCTTGCGTTTCTTCTGTTGTGACCATTGTGAATATCATTGTTACGATCACCCATTTCTGCAATTGGAATGGGAATCTCTTCTTCGAAAATCTCTGATTCAGTGAACTGATCAGGAGCCTCTTGGAAAACAGGATCTGACTGGATGGGAGGATTACCTCTCCTTCTTCTAGTATAAACTCGGTACGCCAGAATGCTTAATTCCACACGGGAGGTGGCAAAACTTGTCTACCAGCTGCAAGATCTGCTTTCTCTTCTTCTTTGTCCAGAGTTGTAGCTGCGTTTCTCCACTGAGTGGTAGATGTATGATTTTTAAAAATAAAAGTGCGCAAGCTACTGATAATATCTTACTGTTCTGCTTCGATGAAGACTAAATTTGGTTGTATAACAGGCGGATTTAGTGCTGGTTGTTGTATTGGAGCAGTAGGACACCAAATAGTCATAACCGTGCAAGGCCAAGCCTTGGGAAGTTTTCGATGCCTTGTGCCCCATGGTGGGAGCCAAAAAACTGTTGGCATAACAACTAACACCTCTAGAGTGCGAGTTGGTACGGACAGCTATGCACACTACGCAATGAGTGCTCTTCAAATTAGGAGGGGAAGCTCCCTCGTTATGCTAACAAAAGTACTTGAAAAGGGAAAAGTAAACTAAATTATATCCTGTCTTTTTGTCTCAGTTGTAAGAAGCACAAGGTTTAAGGAAAACTCTATACGTTGCAGCTAAGTATTTTCTAGTTTCGCAAGACTTAACTACAACACTCAAAACTAAGTAACTTATCTATCCAATCCCCTCAAGAGTTCAGAGCATGAGGAAACAGAGTGGGAATGATTATCTGACGATAAGCCGGGTACGGAGTCACAACGTGAAGGCAAGGTGGCACAACTATCTGCTTGTTTGAAAAAGCTTATTGGAAACAACAATATACGATAAACTAAGTATAGATTCTCAACTTGAAGGCAAGGTGGCACAACTATCAGCTCAATCTGAATAAGTTTATTATTCACACACATCATACGATAACCAAGAACAGATTCCCAACTTGAAGGAAAGGTGGCACATCTATCAACTCAATCTGAACGAGTTTATTGAACACATAACATAAAGGAAAGCCAACTAGGATAATAAATTGCATAGGAGAGACACGCATACAATCTACGATCAACTAGCCACTATATCTAACTAAAGCAAGAATTCACTATCATAATTACATGAAACCCGAGTGCCATAACAATTCATCACAATAGTAAATACTCATTAAAAGATACAGAACGAGCAATATTACAGGCAAGGTAGGCACAGCATATATTTCTCTCTCGTGCAAAAGTTATGTACAAATGACCAAAAGCTCTTATTTATAGACATCATAAGGTGTAAGGAACCCTAAAATCACTTTGAGTCAACTATAGTTTTGCAATGCATGCAAGATTTATTGCTAAACCCTAATAAAGTAAACTATACAGTTAACTGGAAAGCTACGGTCAGTTAACCGGAACATATAATCTAAAAATAGACAATCATGCAAGCATGCACGTCCTTATTGAAAGCATGTTAACTGGAACACTACCATCAGTTAACGTAAACCTTAAATGTAACTCCAAGTAAATAAAGTTGATCTCAAAATAGATATGCATGAGATAAGACAACGAGTTAACTTGAAAAGATAACACCAAGTTTAACTACTGTGTGTAATGTCTATTCTAAGAGGTGGGAACTGAAGTCTATTGATCGTGATCTCGAGCAACCAATCCCTCAACGAGATTGTTAACTGCATCACTATCTGGAGCTTTGATACTCTGTCGAAGAATGCTATGCCTGCGCAACATGTCCTCACCAGCGGTGATATGGGACTGAAGTTCACCTCTGCTCCTTGTTGCTTCATCGAACAACGCTAACATGACTATAAGTTGATTAATGTTACAGCCAATGGTCTCCCCACTGAAAATAGTATGAATGAGTGCTAGGAGCTCTGACTGAACATCAGTAAGCTCAACATATGCACCACCCTCAATCTGATATCGGCACGGTAAGCGAGAAACTAAGGTTCTCACAAACCGGAGTGCACTAGTAACGTGCTCTCTACTCTTAGCCAACTCTGACGCCATAGTCTCTTCTATCTTTGCCTTGAAAACCAACTGTGTTTTCCAAGAGTAGATAGCTTCTTTATCCTCTGCATCTGTGATTGATTCATATGCCATACTCAGGTGAGCAATCATAATCTCGTCCCGGGGTCTATTAATTGCCATGTCCAACTCCTCATCCTCGAGACGTAGACGGAGCTCTCGTGCATTGTACCGCAATTGATATAACTCTATAAGCATAGAACGGCCTCTAGCAACGAACTTCTCCTCCCATTCTTCCAAATGCTTGCCATATGCAACCAAATGATTAAGTTGGCCCTGTTCTGCTGGAGACTCAAGCATCGGCGGGAGTGTGGCGGTAACATCTGACCTGTGTACAAGGCTAGAAATGTACTGATGAAGTTCTCTGATTTCAGCCTTAAGGGCTGCCTTATCTTCTCCGTCCTTCAGCATTCTATCCCTGGCATTGTCTGTAGCAACTTGTAGGAGATCAACCTGAGTCTGGCGTGTGCTACGACCAAGGTTGACCGTGATAACCTCGAAGTCCTGAGATTCCAGCTCGTCCAAGCTCTTCCCCTATGGAGGTATAGCAGTCTCAACGACGATCTCCATATCAGTATTCCTCTCCACGTGGACCATGTTCTTGATCCTCTTGTCTGGCGCATCCTGGTAAACCTGATCAAAATCTGAATGATTAAGGACATAGGATGGCTGCCTCCTCTTCCTTCCCAGCTGAGCTTCAATCCACGACTGATCTCAACTAATGATACTGGAAGGATCTGTACTAGCAATAGGAGGTTGTGACGAAAGTGAACATGTAGAAGAACTGCTGCGAGATGGGGAGTCTAAATCCAATTCAATATGAATTGGGACTGTGACTGCTCCGGAACTGGTATAGGAACTTGAGGCTGAACCTCAGGCACTGGCGGACTCTAAACTAGCTCTGTGACAGGCTGTCTGACAGGGTCTGTGTGTGTATTAGTAGCAAGTGCCTTACCTTTTGAATTGTTTGGCGCTTGACCTTTCCTGGGAGGGTTACTCCTCTTCTTTTGTTTAGGTTTCGACGAGGAAGGTAGCGAAGGATCCACCACTAGCGGCTCTGCTCTAGGCACACTTACCCTCCTGGTCTTCTTGTTGTCGAGGTAATGTATACTGTTCTAAATAAATCTACTTGACCTCTCTTTTACTGTCGCGTATTCCTTGGCGTACCAATCAACTGCTGCCAGCGGCTGTGGGTCAACCTGCTCTCTGAAAAACTAAGGAAGAACTTCTCCCTCATCATCTGATAAACCTCCCACATCTTCTGACAAGAAAACAGAAATCTGTGAGAGAGAGAAGCGGCCGTAGCTACGTCTGAGAACCTCGAAGTCATCCACGCAATTTTCCCAATAATCTTCCATAGAAGGCTTATGATATGCACGACCACCAAGGCGAGCTGTGTAATGACCCCCAGGATCATAGGTATGTACCTCAACAAGATACTTGAGATGATACCTCTCGAGCTCTTGTCCTGCAGCTTTGGCATCAACTGTCGTCTTGCACCAATATATTCCAAACTAAAAAGGAAAATTGGCAACTGGTCTATGCTTGCGACGCAAATGACGATGAACATCATGCAACTGCCTCAAGAACTCCATAAAAATTGTTCTATCCAAAGGATAGCGTGGAAGCATGGCTGGATTTCTTGTAAATCCATATACTCGGATATAGGTGTATGTCGGGAACTGAATGAACCAGTCCGCCCAACCATCCATCACTGCTCTAGCAACTGCCGAGATACAAACGTGCAACTCCTGGACCAAATTTCTCACTGTATAAGTCAGGAAAGCCTCGTGAACACACTTGAAATGACGTTCAGCCTTAGTGAACTCAAGCTGATCATAATAGTGGTAGACCTTTTGAACGCTGAGAATACCCACAGTGTTTAGTCCTCGGAACTGACCCTGATAAGCAATCAAGTACACGAGATAAGAACACATGTGAAACTCATGAACAACCAGGAAACCGGTGATCTACTTGTGGATAACGTCGCTGATGAAGGATGCCCAGTCATCATGCTCCTACCCAAATATGATGCGACCAATCATGTAATACATCCAAGGCTGGAAAACATTTGCATGTGAATGACCTAAGACATGATTCAAGAGTGTAATTAGAATCGCGTATTCATCCTTATACTCACCACGACCCACATTGTTTGGTAATTTTTTCTTCACTTGCTTTAACCATCTTTCTGCCATTTTGCTCTGGCACTTGTCCACATCAGCATTGAATGCATGCTCGCACTGCTCCATAGAAATAACCAGACTGTTCAGGTGTTGAGGGATACCAAAACTTCTTTCAATGTCCAAAGGCTTGAGACTGCAAATAACTCGTCCATCCACTGACACTATCTAATGAGTAGCAGAGTTGTAATGCTTAATACAAGACATCACGAACTCAATACAATAAACGGAGATAGGTATGGAAGCGGCTGCTAATAATCTGGACTGTTGAATGTTCTGAATAATCGAATCTCTGATATTGATTGGATCTAGGACTGCCTCTGGCAGCACCTTATGGAGATTCGTCTCAATTGTCCCGATGAAGTCATGAGTAAGGACTAATTTGGTCCTATATTCGAGCTGAGTGTACTGTATTTTGAAAAACTCGCCTATTGACTGTGAACTCAACTATGTTCTGACAAGATTTTTGGAAAGCTAAAAATAGCCTATTGAAGAGTTATTTTCGGTGAAAAAATCTGAGATATGGGTTTTGTCCAGAAAAAGATTCTAAGACAACCCAAAACGTCAGAAATGCGAATATTTGACTTCTACTCGACCATGCAAAGAATTTTCAGCTGAGAAAATTAGAAACTCGAGAACTGATGCTCTAGAGTTAAAATTTCCTAAAAATTCAAGCACATGAATTTAATTTGAGGAAGCTATATAGAAACAATCCAGATGATCAGACTTGCCAAAATTTTCCAACTTCAGGAACATGCAAATTGAATTTTGAGAGAAATTTGAGAATCAAAGAGGAGAAAGGCATTTTTTCTATGTTCTTCTGTGAAAATCGCCCCCTGTTCTTCAAATTTGCTGATGAATGTGAACTTGAACCTACAAAAAGAATTGTTTGATGCTATCGCCACTAAAGACTGATGATAAATTCGCCCAACCTGTGAGACTTCACCTCTGCTCTGAAGAACTACGAATTTTATTTAAGCTGGATGAATGTTTAATGATAGGCGCATGAATAAATAGAGAAAATTCGCACCATAATGCTGACTGCAAGATTTAAAAACCTTGACAGAAATAAAAAGCTTCTGATTGGACCCCTTTAGTTCGAACTAAGACTGACTTGAAGTCCGGAATAAAAATGATAATAAAAACATTTATCATGCAATTTGAAAATCCAGCACAAAGAGGTGCCAATTTTAGAAAATCTCCCTTTAATGCTTAAATATGCAAAAATAAATATTTAATATTATTTTAATCAGTTGACAAACCCAGTAAAGCTTTTGGATTCACCCGACGAACTTCACTGATTTCAAAATGTCCTCATTTGTCCTCACAGGAGTCCATTTGCTCAAGATATCACGTTTTTTTATTAACTTCCTACTTTGTAGCTAACTACAAAGTTACAACTGGCCATCTTCGACAACGATTTCCGGGTGACCAGACGATGCTGTGATTGAGAAGGTGTATTCATTACGAAGCCTGTAGAGCAAGGAAGAAATGTCTGCTGGGAGTCATCACTGCAAAATCCATCATTTAACACCTCAAAGAATTAGGCGCCCTTGATTAAATTGATTTTCAGGTGCCAGACTTAACCATTTCTCCATTCTGCCATCTGACGCTTCAAATGACTGTTGACGCTGAACGGTGAACCCTGCTAACTGGAGGATAGGCTCACTGCGTGACTAGAGGTATTCCACATCCAACGAATATACACAAGGCACCTGAAAGCTGCATTAAGGACCCCAAAAGTAAGGGCGCCCCTGGCCTAAAAAGGCTCAAACACCATTTTGACGGAAGTACAACTCTCAACCAAATACTCTACTTTGACCTCTGATATCTGGAGCTGGGGTAGCCTGATTCGAGCACCGTCTATCTCAACGTATAGCCAGAAGGACCTACGAGAGATGTCTCTGGAGGTGACGAAGCAAGAAAACTACTTCTAAGACCTCAAAAAGAAAGGTGCCTTTCCCAAGATGGAATAGACGACCAAACTTAGCCATTTTATGAGTTGTCTCCGTTTTTCAGTATTTTGCAAAGACCTCGCACGTACGAGCATTTGCCAAATCCCAAAGGCTAATTGCTGGGCTTGTTGGATAGCTGGAGTAATTGCGCACAAGTCCCGTGAAGACTTCGAGAGCGAGCAACTCCATCTAACAGGCCTAAAGGCTAGGCGCCCCTGGCCTACAGAAGCTACAGTGAATATTTCTCATTTCTCCACCTTCTGATTTACGTGTCTAGGAGAATCTCTGCCATGATCTTTCAGAATATCGGATTGACAGGCTGACTGGTGCGTTGCGAAGCCGGATTGGAGAGGCACAGATGTCAGGAAGACCTTATCTGTAAACTCATCCATCTCTGAGGTCATCTTGAACGGCGCCCCTGAGCTATAGGGGCGCAATTTCACCATTTGAGAAATTTTTGTGATATGAACTCTCCTCGTGATCTCATTTTCTAACGTTGACTATCGGAGCTCTGGGACTCGGATGATTGCATTCGATAGCTTGTTGGATAGGCAGACTAATCACGAAGACATCAAATGCATCAACAATCAGGAATACCAAGATCTAACCCCCCTGTAAGAAGTGCGCCCTTGAGCTACAGGGGTGCAAAAGTTGAAAAATCACAAGCTAACCTCTGGAATCCTCAACTTTTGATGTCAGTTACCGAAGCTACGGACCTCGGATAGCCTCGCAGGATAGCTCATCGGATAACTGGGGTAATTCTGAAGAGATTGACTGTGTTCATGAGCATATGACACAAAACTTGGGCCTTCAAAAAGAAGGGCGCCCCTAGGCTACAGGGGCGCAATTTTTCTTTTCTCGAGAAATCTTCATAAATTCACCACTGAAATCTTCGTCTTGGTCACTGAAATGACCATGCAAAGGTATAATTGTCATCGTGAAATGCTCCCCAATCGTGAAATGTTTCGTTCTGAGTCCCCGATTCAGGTTCTAATCAATGGATACTGCCTTTGACTGATACAACATTGACAAAACTCCATGCTTGATATTGCTCAAAAATTGTATTTGACATCATTTTAGCAAGGTTTATACTCTTTTAAGCAAAATGCCTTGATGAAGCAAAAAATTTGGTTTGGGTACAACAAGGTGTCAGGTCTTGACAATGCTTGGAATATCTCAATTGTTTGATGTGATTTGTTGGAATCACAGGGCAGACTTACGTAGCTAGATGCAAAATGGATCTTAAAATCTAAAGTTTCTGAGATGGGAGTTAAGGTGCATTTCGCTGTAAGTTCGGACAGCAATCTAAAACTTCAATGTTTTCCTTAAGTTTTGGCTTTACAATGTGCAATGAACCTTAGCACAGGTTGTTTCTAAAAAGGGAAAAAAGAGCAGGGAAGAGGGAAGGTTCCTGGATCTGCAACTAGCTATGAACAGTGATCATGGAGGTTTTGTTATGGACAGCTCCCTTCAAACAGGATTCCATTTAACCAAGGTACATATAGTATCATGAAATATGTGCTATCTTCTAAGGTCGGTAGATATTTTATCACTCATCCACCACATACATGCATGAATAAAGATAAAAGTTTGAAAGCAGCTTCAAATTTCAGCCCAGACTAACTTTACAAGATCATTCACCAGCAGCAAACGGCAAAAAGTATGGACTGGAAGGCATCAACATAACAGAAATCTCTACAATCACAGAACAGCATCTAACAAAATCTATCTAAGTAATTCAAAGCTAACGAAAACAGCAATGTGAATCTAAATAAGCATCTAACAATGGAGATTGAATCATGAAACATGTGAAGAACTCAAAAAATACACCAAGTCAATGTATTTTCATTATAAATTTCTGCAACATGTCTTTACAACAACTCAACTCCCTTGAAAATGAGAGGAGACCCCCTATTTATAGTTCCCAAAAAGTAGAATGAATGGCCAAGATTTAACCTCATTGTGTGGCCAAGATTCACTACAAACTAGGGTTCTACCTACCCCCAAATATATTACAATTTAAAATACAATTTTGTCTTCATCCCTATTTCGTCTTCTAGTGACAGCACTGTAGCATTTTGCCTTTTGTTGATTGCTCTTTTTGCTATAGTTATTCCTTTAGAAGTTCTTCACTGACAATGGGGCTCCCTTCCTGCTTCTTCAAAGCTACATACTCCATGAATTTCAAGATTACCGGTTCGAGTTTCTCAACCTCTATGCTCTCGGACCGCAGCACTTGATAGCTCCATTCCTTGGAGTTGTCCTCAAGCCTATTCCAGTCTTCATCATACTTGGTGACGTGGTCTCTCAACAGTTCTGACTGGGCGAGGGCGTGGGCGGCAAAACTCATAAAATTTGTGGTTATCTCTATTGCAATCCCGTCCTCCATCTTTTTCTGGAAATGGGGCTTTATTCTCTCTAGATCAATTTGCACTGCGGGTATGTCATATCCCGCCATCAGCCTCAAATATCGGGCGCGATCAGCTCTAATTTCTTTGACCCATTCAATATTTGGAGCCACTTTATCAATTACCTGCTCCAATCTTTCTTTTTTGTTATCAAAGTCTCGTTTCCATACATCCATCAGCCAATGGTCGTCCCTTTTGAACACGAGCTCGTTTTCCCATGTCGTGCTAGGCAACTTGAGGATAGCCTCGATCTTTGGATAGGTGGACTCGTATCTTGCTGGGAAGTCAGAGCAGAGCCTTCTTGTGCTCTCGAGAGACTGTTGTAAGTCCAGGAACTTGTTGGCTATCTGGACAGCTCGGCCAATGCCCATACTTCCGACGTCTAGAACCTGTAGGAACCAGCTCTCTATAGTCTTGTCCAGATTCTTTCTCCTTTCCAACTTATTGATTTGTTCCTTGCACAGCAGTTGTGGTGGAGCTGCGGACGTGGTAAGCATTTCTTCAGCTGAGGACCATTGCTAGATATAAGCTGGCAAATCAGCTACCTGTGCTTTAAGCTCGTCCTTTGAGACTTTATCCTATTGTATTAAATGCACCACCGTAGCAACAGACTCCTCGAGGTGCTCCACCTTCTACTCCCTAGTAGCAGTTCCTAAATCAATGGTGGAGATATTAGAGCGTACTCCTTCCTTGCCCACCACTGGCATGGCTACTTGAAATATTCTGAACCAATTTTTTCTTTAATTTTTACCAAGTACACAACAATGAAGAGAGCACCCGTTAGGGTTAGATAATTCAAACCAGCAGATTACAAATAACTCGTTGCCAAGAATGCGCACTCAATCTCAACAAGAGAGAGGCTGTCATATGGCAAGAGGATCGCCAGTGCCTTAAACAAAATGCAACTGAAGGTAACTCTAACCAAGAATGTGTCCGCGAAGGACGATCATATGGTCAAAGGATCTTCTACGCTACAAGTACTAGAAACAAACTCAACACCAAGCATGTGCTACCCAATCCAGTATGGAAAGGAGGCGACCATATGGTGGAGTGCTAACAATTACAATGCAATTAAGGGAAATAAGCAAGAATGCTGAAGTACTCGACGTCAAGAATGTGCTTTCCAACCCGAGACGAAATGGGAGCTACCATTTGACAGAGATATAAAGAAAGACAATAGACTGGGCAAGGATCAGTCTCTTCCACGAAATGTAGGAAATATAAATAAGAGCTTACAAATGTGAATATTGGCTGGTTAGTACTACTCATAGCTCCGAGACTCGCCGCGAGTCCCACGCCGAGCGGCCCTGGCCGCGTCCTGGGTGCGCGGACGCGGGCACTGCCGCGTTCAGGTCCGGACGCGCCGGACTCGCCGGACGCGGCTAGTCCCGACTGTGGGACGCGGCCGCGACAGCAGCGGCCAAAAAGGCCAAAAACACATTAAAACATAACATTTTTTTATTTTGTTTTTTCACTTATATCTTCTATTTCGCCCTAAAAGGGCCCTCATTTCATTCATTTGGCAAAATAGGAGGAGAAGAGAGAGTTGTGAAGAAAAATAGGAGGAGAAGAGAGGGCAACCAGCAAGTTGTTGAAGACAAATCCAGGGGCATATATCATTTAGGGAGCTTCAAACCAGCAAGGAGGTGCTTTGAGAGCTCATTACCAGTGATTGGGAGGAGTTTGTATTGCATTCCAAGCTAAATCTAAGAGGTATGTTCAATTTTAATTGATTTTTTTGTGTTTTTTTAACAAATAATTGATTGTAATTTGTAAAATCACTATTCTTTTGAGTTTGCATTTTTTTTTACAAACCCTACTTGCAACTTAAATAATTTTAGAAACCCTATTTTGTGCAGCCACATTCATTTGCAAATCATACCATATTATTTTCACAATGTCTCATACCCCAGTCAGAAAAGACCCTGCTTGGAAACATGCTGAAGTCTTTCCCGGAATGAAAAAAGGAGATGCCAAATGTTTCTATTGCAAAACAATATATCATGGAGGCATAAATCGATTAAAATATCATCTTGCACGCATACCCGCCCATGATGCAGTGGGTTGCTCTGTAGCACCTATTGAAGTTGTTCGTGAAGTGCAGGTGCAATTAGAAACATTTGAAATGCAAAAAGAAATGAAAAAGAAACAGAAGCAGGAGTTGTTGAGTGTTGGAGTTGGACAGGGACTTGGTGCTGTTGGAGATGCTTCTTCCATGCCTCCATACCGTCCTAGTGCTAGTGCTTGTGGTAGTGCTTCTATTTCTGCATCAGCACTGCCTATGCGTACTCCTAGTGCTGGTGGCGCTGCTACTACTAGTGGTAGTGGCAGTGTTAGCATTGGCCCTAGAGTTCGTAAATCTAGGGTGGACTCATATTTTGTACCACGCACTACCCCTGGTTCCAAACCGTCGCTTGAGAGCATGGGTTGGAACAAGGATGCACATGATGCAGCCAAAAAGGCAATTGCAGACTTTTGGTACTACTGCACCATTGCCTTCCATGTAGCCAGGTAATTTTTTTTCATTTAATTGTTTTAAAATTTATATTTAAATTTTAGAATCTAGATGTATCTCATTATCTCATTATCGAATTCAAATTTTATAATACTTATGTAACTTATCAATTCATTTATGACATGTTATAGGTCACCTTTCTGGCAAAACATGGTTGATGTGATAACCATATGTGGGGTGGGGTTCAAAGCCCCTAGCGAAGATGAATTAAAGGGCCCACTTTTGACTCAAAAGGTGGCAGATGTGAAAGCACAATTAGAGGAACAACGGAAGCAGTGGAGCATGATTGGTTGCACCATCATGACTGATGGTTGGACTGATAGGAGAAATAGAACGTTGCTTAATTTCTTAGTTTCCTCTGGAGGTAATTGTACTTCCTTCAATGCATTGGAATTTGAATTTTATTTAGTGAATCACATAATTTAATATGGCTGATTTATGTTTTTTAATTTATTGATTAATTGGTTTTGCTTATTTTTTCAGGTGACACCGTCTTCATTAAGTCCATTGATGCTTCTGCCCAAATAAAAAATGCCACATATTTGTGTGAGGCTATAGAGGAGGTGATAGCTGATGTGGGGGAAGAGGCACCCTACTATATTATTGATGCTAGTAGATTATTGATGGAGAGGCACCCTACTATATTTTGGACTCCATGTGCCGCCCATTGCATTGACCTCATGTTGGAGGATCTTGGGAAGCTCCCATGGATCAAAACATGTGTGGAAGCAGCAAAAAACGTTTGCAAATTTGTATACAACCACACATGGGTGCTTAACCTTATGAGGCAATACACGGGGTTGAGGGAGTTGTCTCGTCCTGGCATCACCAGGTTTGCAACAAATTTTATCACGATGCAATCCTTGATTCGGTCAAGGGCAGCTTTGAGGCGCATGTTTACTAGTGAGGAGTGGTCTTCCTCATCCTTTTCTACAA
Organism: Sequoia sempervirens; assembly: GCA_007258455.2. Classification (NCBI taxonomy): domain Eukaryota; kingdom Viridiplantae; phylum Streptophyta; class Pinopsida; order Cupressales; family Cupressaceae; genus Sequoia; species Sequoia sempervirens. The sequence goes on along the minus strand of VDFB02156117.1, from coordinate 16,814 downwards.
GCACTGTAGGGATTGCTGCTGCTGATTGCATTTTTTATGAGCAAGGGTTTTGGACACCAATGGACGAGATTGTGAAGGTAAAATTTAATTCTTTATTATGTTCTAATTTTAATCATATCTTACTTTTATTTGTTTATTTTCATTCACACTTATTTGTGAAACATGTTTGCACTTTGCAGTTTATTGAGCCCTTGCTAGTTCTCCTACGAGTTGCGATGGGGAGAAGTGTCATGTCCCCATTTTTTTTGGCGAGCATCGAGTTCGAAGATTAGCCTCATCATACGACCCTCGAGGGCCGATGGACTGAATAGAGGGTCATTTTGGAGCTTGGCTCAGCTTCAGTTGGCAAAGTTTGATCAATAGGCTTTCGTTTGGGCTCGATCGGAGACTTCTTGCAAAAGTTGCTATTTTAGCAGCTCCTCGGCAAGCATGGGGACCCCCGCTATTTTTAGCAAGATGGCTTGGCGTTGTTCGTGATCACTTCAGTGTCGGCCGGGCTGACGGATCAATCATCCTGATGAATAACGAGGGAGATATTAATATTTAATTGTATTAATTAAATATTAATTATTGATGATTATAATATAAAGTTATAATATTAAATTATAACTTAAGTGATTCTATTTGAGGGGGTCGCCATCATCAGAAGGGGCCAAATTGATAATTATTTTATTATTAAATTTTGGCTGAAACTATTGAAATAATAAAAGAATTAAAAGCCAAATATTTTAATAAACCCTATTCTTGAGGAAATCGCACTTTTGAGCAATATAGTGCATTTGCATTGGGTTTTGAGCGATTATGAGATTATTGAATTTTGAGAACTGATCAACTTTGATCTGAGCAAGAGACTTTAGGGTTTCAAGTTCGAATTCCTTGGGGAACGAGCCATCTCCACTGGAAGCAATTCAGAGGGTGTGAAATAACACTTGATTTATTGCAGCAGAGGTTTCTTCATCCATGAGGAATCACAGAGCATCAGAGGTTATTTATTTACAGAGCTTCAGCATCTTAATTCATTCAGGAAACCTTCTATCCATCAAGGCGCCCATATTTCAGAGATTTGGAGAGCTACAGAGAAGGCCGTACAAATTCATTAATTGCTGATTCAGTACAGCAGGCCGTACTTCTGTACCAGGGCCGTACCATCCAGCTTGAGGCGTATTTATTAAGGAGAGCAAGTCGCCTTATATTTTTGATCTCTGCCTTCAGCAGTTGAGGCGCCTACTTATCTGGAGTCATCTGCAATCACCAGACAGAGGGAGAAGGGCATACTTGTTGCAGCCGTACCATTTTCATCATAATATTTATTGCTGTATCAAAAATCAGGTTTTCAAAAATCATTGCCTTTTACTTTGCATGTAATAGAATATTTGTTGTAACCATCTCAGAGGACAAATAAACGCATTGGCATTAGTACTACTTCATTTCCTGAGTCAGATCATTTTCTTAGAATTTATTCTTTATTTATTGCAAAATCGTACCTTTCATTTATTGCTCAAAAACTCAAAAACAAGCAAAAAACCAAAAACGTCAGAAAAGACAAAGAAAACTGTCAGATCCGGAGAATAGGGGAAACTAGGGTTTCTACAGTGCAATCACCAGACAGAGGGAGAAGGGCATACTTGTTGCAGCCGTACCATTTTCATCAGAATATTTATTGCTGTATCAAAAATCAGGTTTTCAAAAATCATTGCCTTTTACTTTGCATGTAATAGAATATTTGTTGTAACCATCTTAGAGGACAAATAAACGCATTGGCATTAGTATTACATCATTTCCTGAGTCAGACATTTTCTTAGAATTTATTCTTTATTTATTGCAAAATCGTACCTTTCATTTATTGCTCAAAAACTCAAAAAAAGCAAAAAACCAAAAACGTCAGAAAAGACAAAGAAAACTGTCAGATCCGGAGAATAGGGGAAACTAGGGTTTCTACAGTGGTATCAGAGGTAAATCCTGCCATCCTGAGGGTTTAGCCATCATATGCAGCCAGAGGAGTTTGAGTCATACAGGTACTGTTGTGACCTTTTTCACACATCGCCCCATTCAAGATGGGGACCCCTAATTTTTGCTCCATTCTGGTCTTTTGGCTTTGGTTTTTGGTCTCTCTCTCCGTCTGTCTCTGTTCTATGGTCTACTTCCCGGGATTCCTCTGCCGTTGAGCTTAAAATGCAAAAATTCTGGCCAAGTCTGAAAATTAGGGTTTTGTCTTCCTGGTCAGTACAGGGGTCGAATAAAGTGAATAACTTGAAAATTGAGCTTAACATTGATGTTAGCATGTTTCCAGCAGGTTCTCAGCAAAATTTCATCAAATTTTGAGGTACTTACTATTTTTAGTAAGTGTGAAATTCCAGACAATCTGTCAGCTATTTTGAGATTCCGACAATCACACGGCATTCAGAGTATATCAAACTGCTTGCATGCCAAATTTGAGCAAAAACGGACAACTTACTATTTTAAAGATGTCCGCTTCCTATGATCGCACTTCAAAGTGGTCCGGCGATGCGCATTTCTTTGTATGTCCGATATTCTTCCGGGTTTTTCGAGACCTCGCTGATGACGAACATGCAGCCGCAGGTAACCACTTTCGTGGATGCGCCTTCCGAGGCTATTTTAGGTTTGTATGTCAGGTTTCTTTTGCATGTCGTGATTCCCGATGTATTTTTCGAGAGCTTCGCGATGGTGATATGCAAACCGGGAGATTCCCACTCAAGTAAGGAACTTAAGCATTTTAGCGTGAGTGTCCCAGCCCACTTCCCAAAGAAATAGCCTGTAATCACGAAATGATCAAGAAGGCGCCAGAAACTTAAGGGAAATGAAATCGCCTGGATACCATGCGTATTTAATTTAGGTTTCCACGTGAGCCTAAAATAGGCATCAAAAGTCAAAATCTTCAAAACTGGCGTAAACCACCTGCGGATCGCCGTTTCAGCTAATATCCGGCCGCGGAAATTTCGCGCCCGACGAGCACTCCTACTATTTATAGTGTCGCTGGAAACCTGCTAAAAATAGTAAAATTGATTTACGCGCCGTCGCTAACAAACGTGTCACGGGTAAGGAGCCATTAAAATTCCCAAGCTAATCCTGAAATGCGGAAGTACCAAAACGCAGAGGTTACTATAAGTAAATAGCAAAACACTTCCTGAAAAATATGCTATTTTTAGTAAGTCAGCTCAGAATGGCAGTATTGACAGGATATCAAAGTCGCGAGGATCCAGTGTTTAAAATTTCATGGCAATCTAAGCTTCCAAAGTAAGAAAATCAAGAGGCTTACTATAAATAGCAGGGCATGAACGCTGGCAGAGAAACGGAGAAAAATGTCTAAGTCTGGAACTTCATCCTTCACCCCCTGTGAAATGCGCCTTCAAGTATATGTCAGGCATGAAAATGTTTAAGAATGAAGTTCATCCAGTACACAGGCTAAAATGCGCCCAGCTCAAGCTCTCATGTTGGAAAAATTTTCTAAGTATAAAACTCATCCTGCAGGGAGGCCCAAATGCGCCCAAGTTTCAAGGTCAAAGCAAAGTCAACATGTTTCATCCTGTGCATGGGTAGAAATGCGCCTTCACAAGCAGAAGGATTGAAAATATTCTAAGTATGAGAAATATCCTCCTCTATGTGCCATTTGCGCCCATGCAAGGAAAGGGGTCAAAGATTTAAAAGGAGGTCAAAAGGCGTTAGAGGCAGTCAGCTAGTCAAATGTTTTCATCCTGCTCATGCCTTGAAATGCGCCCAAAGGAGAATGGAGAAAGTTTAAAAAAAAAAAAAATTCTAAGGCACAAGCTCGTCCTGCTCTCATGGCAAAATGCGCCCACATGCTAGTAAGAGGCCCAAAAAAATTCTAAGTTAAAAATATCCACATGCCACCCTTAAATGCGCCCAAGGGAAGATCATGGAAGTTGAAAAATTTTCTAAGTGTTTGATATCCACTTGCCCCCCCTAAATGCGCCCATCCTCCTCCTATCTTCATATGCGCCCATGATGCAAAGGCAAGTAGATGGCGTTATAAATTCATCCTTTACCCCCTTCAAAATGTGCCCAACAACAAGCTGGTCAAAGGTGGCGTTGAAATGTTTATCCTTCAGCACACATGAAATGCGCCCAAATGAGGGCATGTCGAGACAAAAATGTGATTAAGGCGTAGCCAAGCTGGTCAACATTCTCCTCTCTCCTTTGAATGTGCCCAAGTAAGGGCATGTAAAGACAAAACACTCATGCAAAGTTCGAATTCATGCAAGGAGGAAAAGGACAAAGGTATCCATGCAAATTTGGAAGAAGACAAAGGCGTTGAAAGCCATGTAATGATAAATTCAAGGGTGGCGTTTAAAGTTTATCCTCCTCCAAGTATGAAATGCGCCCAAGTTAGGAGGAGTTGCTAAAATATTCTAAGTGAAAATTTTCATCCGCCTCACTATGTGAAATGCGCCCATAAGGCTAAGAGGCCAAGAAGTCAACAAAAGTTCATCCTTCAGCTTATGAGAGATGCGCCCAAAACAGATCATATGAAGACAAAAGTTTTAAATTTTTCTTGACCCCACCACATATGCGCCATGAAAAGGTAAAGTGTGGAGTGAATAACGGTAAACAAGGTGAAATGGAAAGGATAAAGCAACTATGGCGTTGAAATGTAAAAAGATTCTCTCCTAGATGTAGAGTGCGCTCAAGGTAAAGATGAATAAATATATTTGGCGTGGAAATTTTAAATGTTTTTCAGGGGGGAATAAAATACAAGACGTGGAAAGTAAAGATTGCTAGGTGTTTGACAATGTTCACCTTCAAGTGTGATGTGCGCCATGCATAGTGTGCTATAAAATATAAGTATGATGGTGAGATAAAAATTACTAAGGCGTTGGAACTTCAAGTAAGAATTTTTCCAAGGGTGAAGTAAAATGTGAGGAGAAGCAAATTGCTTGGCGTTGAAATTGCCAGACAAAAAATAAATCAAGTGTGGTGCGCCTTCAAGAATAAAATTTTCTAAGTGAAGTTGATATTTTCACGGGCAAATTTTCTAAGTGCAAGATGATTTTAAAATTTTCTAAGGCACAAATATTTTCTTCCTTGGGAAAAACGCCTAAGTCTGATGAAGTGATGAATTTCCCTGAAGTCCGAGTGAAGTTGCCGGAAGTGAGGTCAGTGGGTGCCAGCTCCGCAGGGTCAATAAAAATTTTCCAAGTCAGAGCAAAATTCTCAGAGGGGATCGAAGAACGAGAATAAATTTGATGAAAGAATATTTTCTAAGGTTCAAAATTTAGGAAAATTAAATGAACCCGTTCGTTGGGGACCCATGGGTTCGATGCGTTCTGGAGAAAATTTTCTTCTGGGTATCGAAGATTATCGATGAGGAGTTGATTTTAAGGTCTTCCACAGCTTGTCGAGAATTTTGGGATGAAGATTTTAAATGGGCACCAAGTTGATGAATTTCCTAAGGGAAATTTTAAAATTTTCTAAGGCAAATGCGAAGAAAACATGTTTTCAAGGTGAAATTCTCCAGACGGTGAATTTGAAAGAAACTGCCTAGGTGGATTTGCTTCAATTCTTTGTGAATATAGTTTTCTTGAGCCAAAGATGGATAAAATCAAGGTTGACAGAGCTCCAGCAGGTGAAATGAAGATCTCAAGGATGGAAATTTGTCTAAGGCATGAACTTGAACACAAAGTTGGCGATGAGCGCTTGAAAGTTGGAGCATGAAAATCAGGTAAGTGAGTTAAGTTTATATCATGAAGTATTCTAATACCCCTCTCCTTGCTTGTTTTGCAGGAGAAACGTCGAGGCCGAGCACGATGACTTGAAGTGGAAGCACGATGAAGATGAGTTACAATCTCGAAGGAGGAAAATTTGCAAGAAAATGGCTAAGTGTTGAAGAAACATTTTCAAGGCTCAAGATGAAAAGAAGAATGAAGACCCTCAAGTGGAAGAAGTCAAAGAACAACGCCAAGAAAGAAGATCGAGAACAGTGTGAACGCGTCTACAAATGGAATCTTCTAGAAGGATGATGGTGGACATTATGGCGCATTTATTACCCCACTCTCCTCTGTGGCGATTTTTAGGGCAATATTATTTAGGGTTGAGGTGGCACGATTTTGGCCACTCTATTGATTGTAACCCTAGCCGCCTTTTGGGACTTACAAGGGGAGTCCCCCCATTTGTAAGGCATTAGGAAGGAGCTGTATAGTAGACAAGAGACATTGAGAGAGTATTACATTAGAGCTAGATAGTGTAGCATTGTATATTTTGCATCATTCGAGAAGAAAGAAAGTTTTCCCTTTGAAAACTTTTTGAGGAGATTGTTGTGTAACACATTTTATGATAATAGATCTTTTTCATTGATGATGTAACGCCTTGTCATGAAATGCTAGCAAGGTTTCTTCTTCCTTTCGAATCCAAGTAGCTTAAATTCATGCAAGTAGCTTACTTTGGTGTGGTGTTTTATTGAGATAGCTTCGCTTTATTCCATACCACTAGCGGCTTGTTGATGATAAGTTCGCCTTGTGTGGTCAACTGGACATTACATTGAGTTTAACTTCGGTTGTGATTTATATGCTTATATGCGCCGTTGTGATGGTGTATGCATGTTAAGTCATAATTTGAACATCTTTTGCTATTTCCCTTGAAGATTGCACCGATTTTGCTGAGGCTGTCCGACGGAGGCTAGGTGAAATCCTATTGGAAGCCCATTGGAAACTAAGCTCCACATATCTCGATTTAGAATAGAACATAAACTTCTTAGGCCCTACACTTTTAAATTCGGCCATTTCCTAAGCTAGAATTAGGAAATCCTATGCCACCGCCAAATCATTTGAATCACACCTAAAGCCCTTAGTCTACTGTTTGTTGTTAGCCGTCGAACAATTGTGTAAGTCCCCTTGACATACCAGCAATATCACATCGAGCCAAACTGAGCCTATTCGCACTCAAGGAACCTTGGAGTTGAAAGCATGATCTTACTCGCAATCTTAGCATGCCGAATACTTTGTTCAAGAGAGGATAGAGCGTCCGTTGGGAGACTTTATTCTGTGTTGGTGCGGTCTCAAAAACCACGTCAACAGGTACTATTCTCGCAGACGAGCCTTGATTGAAAGGCAACGAAGTTTGAGCAGGCAGTCAGGTAACATGACTGACAGGAATGACAGGTCTGATAGAACAGTTAATCTGAGAACAGAGATTCCACATAACCACCAAGATCGGGACAATGCAGAGGTTTTGCACGCACTCAGAGATCTGCGTGCAGGTCAACGGCAGTCAAATGGTGTATTACAGCAATTGGCAGTTGCACTTCAGAGATTGGGTACTCCGAAGAGAACGTCACCACATCGTGACGATGACAGGAGTGATGCAGGTTCACGGAGAGCTCCTAGGACAGTGTCACGGACAGCAGATAGGCCTACTAGGCCCACTTTCACGAGACAAGAGCCCGATGAGGCTATAGCAGGTGAGAAGCATGAGGGATTGTTCGTTGGTACACTTAGGGCAGCGAACGACGAGTGGGAGTTAGCACCACCTAAGGCCAGAGAAAGGATTACCATTGACAGAACACCACAAAACACAGAAAGAGAAGTGATTAGCATGTTCCAGGAGTATAGCATTCTACCTCAGAAAATTAAAAAGGAACTTTCTTTCATGAGTTACATGGATTTGCACCCGAGTCTTTGCCATAAGACAGAGTTTGCAAGGAAGAAATATCTCACTATAGCTCATGAGTTGTTTACACCTGAAAAGGATAGAGAATCTACACATAAGGATGATACAACTCTTCATCAAGATGATTTGGTATCTTCAGATTCCTATGAAGAAAGCATAAATTTATGTGATGAATTTGATAGAAGTGTTGATTTGATTCAAGAAAACACTAGCACAGTTTTGGGTAATGATTTACCTACATCGTCCTTGCAAGAGGTGACTCAAGAAGTTTCTACCATGGAGGCTACCTCTGATTTTTATGACAGCGATGATGAAACTTCGCGTGAGCAGGAGTCAGCAGCGATTTCACATATGCAAAGTAATCTTATTGAGTTATCACATGAAGAGACTCAAAAGTTGGGTACTAGTGATGCATTTCGTGTTGAGGATTCATGTTATGGTGAGTCTGATTTTCCAGATCAGACCTTTGAAAACAAGCCAAAAGATTCATATTTTGATATGGAATCCCAGGATCGTGTTTCGGATGGGCGTACAGTTAATTTGAGAGTGGAAGTGTGTGAAGATACTGCCATACCAGCAACTTCTACCTTATCAGTTGAGCCATCCTTTGAGGTACAAAACAGCAGTACCTTAGATGTTGAGGTGTGCATGGATGAAAGCACACATGATGCCGCTTATCATGAGGTGAGTGATGACGAATCAGCGTCATATCATAGTGCATACTGCGAACCGGAAAACTTGTATGGGGGTCATAAGCTACAAAATCTTCATCATTTGGTTGGGCAACTACAAGTGAATGACAATATGATTGCCACAACCCTTGAGCATTTTGATGTTGCACGTCAGATGTTGGTTACCTATGGATTGAGTACTCCTATGACAGATAAGCACGGTGATAGCGGTTTTTCCCTTGCAAAGATACATGCACTTCGAGAAGCAATTGGAATGATGAAACAAAACTACCTAAAACTACTTGCGGACAGGGATTTCCTTCTTGAGTGGGATTACATTTGTTATGATGCATTGAAGGGAAAGGAGGAGCAGATCGATGAGCTCACTCATGAGCTCGAGGTGACTATGGACTCATTGCAGAGCACCCAGTTCGCCCTTCAAGAGTCACAGTTACAGATTGAGAGGCTTATCGTGGCGTTGAGTTTGGCACAATCTTCACCATCTTTTGATATAGTTCAGATTTCCATGGCAGCGGTTGGTGAGGAGCATACACCCATGGTTCATAGCAGTGAGGGATATGTTGAGGATGTGGTTACATCCATCACGGTCACTGGTGCAGTTGATACAGAGGGGATGAGTGCATTGGTGGAGAGTTGCAGTGAGCCACGCGTTGCACCAGGTTCTCTTGAGATTAGTCCCACGATAGGTGATGCAAGGCAGATCATTGATAGTTCCTGTGACATGGTTGTTGATTCACTAGAGAGTTGTGTAACAACCCTCGACACTTGTCCATCTTCACAGAAGATATTCAGAGTCTCATCCAGTTGGGAGATTAGTACTTATGTTGATTTGTTTCCCTCGCCTGGAAGCAAATTAATCATTTCATCCGATGCAGTTGACTATGATCGGCAGCTGGTTGAGCCAAGTCAAGAGTACAATTCAATTTATTATTCCAGCGATTCAGAGATGGATGATTCAGATCAGTATGGAGTGATTGTGCAGTTTGTGAATAATCCATTATTTGAATTTGATGGTGGTTTGATCTATGACAACCCACTCTTCGAGTTGGACGCTGATCGTACTCTTGATATTAGTTCTGGGTTGGGTGATGATCGTAGTGTTTGGGATTGTTCCAGTGCATCGCGATTCCAAACAAGGCTCACAGAGGAGTTTAATGGGGTGTACACGGTGAGGAGTGCTTATAGTTTTTCCTTTGATCCACCTGTACATGATTCGTATTCGATGCACACTTCTTGTGCACAGGGTGATTCTCTTGGTGCAGTCGAGGGGAGTAATTCATTACTGTGTGCAGAGTTACCATCTTCACAAGATGGGATTAGCAGCTGCAAGTACTCGACTCAGTTGTTTGTGGGGTATTACTTGCAGGGACAGCAGTCAGTTATCCATCATGCCGATATGTATTTGACAGGGCTTGATACTTCTATGTCGCAGATTTTTCATACATACATGGGGTACATGGTTACGGGGCAACTATGGTGTTAGTTGGCATGATGGCTTGGTCCGTTATCACATCCATGAGGGTTTAGCAGAGGACAGGGAGAGATTTGGTGTAGCAGATGCTTCTAGAAGTTTTTATCTCTGCATGACAGGTGGATGTAAATTCATATTGTATTGGGATCCCGGTGGCGACAGTTTTGGCACCGAGTATTTGATGGGTCCCATTGGGTTACTTCACTATTCTCAGCATGGTGAAGATGGAGACAGTAGAGCGCAGTGGCAGCCTGAGGATGACAGTCACGATAGATTTCCACTCTAGGTTTGGGATCTAGGGATAGATTGCGCAGTTGAGTTTTTGTTGATGCCACGGGAGACAGTTCGTGATGTGTGGGACATTTCGCAGTTTTTCTTTTGGGCCTCCCGAGGATAGGGGTTTCTTTGTAGTGGAGATTGCTTGGGGACAAGCAATTTCAGGGAGGGCGGACTGTCATGTCCCCATTTTTTTTGGCGAGCATCAGAGTTCGTAAGATTAGCCTATCATACGACCCTCGTAGGCTGATGGACTGAATAGAGGGTCATTTTGGAGCTCGGCTCAGCTTCGTTTGGCAAAGTTTGATCAATAGGCTTTCGTTTGGGCTCGATCGGAGACTTCTTGCAAAAGTTGCTATTTTTAGCAGTTCCTGGCAGTCAGCGTGGGACCCCTACTATTTTTAGCAGTATGGCTTTGGCAGTGTTCAGGATCACTTCAGTGTTCGTCAGTTTCAGACGGATCAGTCATCGGATGAATAACGAGGGAGATATTAATATTTAATTGTATTAATTAAATATTAATTATTGATGATTATAATATAAAGTTATAATATTAAATTATAACTTAAGTGATTCTATTTGAGGGGGTCGCCATCATCAGAAGGGGCCAAATTGATAATTATTTTATTATTAAATTTTGGCTGAAACTATTGAAATAATAAAAGAATTAAAAGCCAAATATTTTAATAAACCCTATTCTTGAGGAAATCGCACTTTTGAGCAATATAGTGCATTTGCATTGGGTTTTGAGCGATTATGAGATTATTGAATTTTGAGAACTGATCAACTTTGATCTGAGCAAGAGACTTTAGGGTTTCAAGTTCGAATTCCTTGGGGAACGAGCCATCTCCACTGGAAGCAATTCAGAGGGTGTGAAATAACACTTGATTTATTGCAGCAGAGGTTTCTTCATCCAGGAGGAATCACAGAGCATCAGAGGTTATTTATTTACAGAGCTTCAGCATCTTAATTCATTCAGGAAACCTTCTATCCATCAAGGCGCCCATATTTCAAAGATTTGGAGAGCTACAGAGAAGGCAGTACAAATTCATTAATTGTTGATTCAGTACAGTAGGCCGTACTTTTGTACCAGGGCCGTACCATCCAGCTTGAGGCGTATTTATTAAGGAGAGCAAGTCGCCTTATATTTTTGATCTCTGCCTTCAGCAGTTGAGGCGCCTACTTATCTAGAGTCATCTGCAATCACCAAACAGAGGGAGAAGGGCATACTTGTTGCAGCCGTACCATTTTCATCAGAATATTTATTGCTGTATCAAAAATCAGGTTTTCAAAAATCATTGCCTTTTACTTTGCATGTAATAGAATATTTGTTGTAACCATCTCAGAGGACAAATAAACGCATTGGCATTAGTATTACATCATTTCCTGAGTCAGATCATTTTCTTAGAATTTATTCTTTATTTATTGCAAAATCTTACCTTTCATTTATTGCTCAAAAACTCAAAAACAAGCAAAAAAACAAAAACGTCAGAAAAGACAAAGAAAACTGTCAGATCCGGCAAATAGTGGAAACTAGGGTTTCTACAAGAAACCCGCAATGGGCTACATATATGAGGGCATGGATAGGGCCAAAGAGGCCATTAGATCAGTCTATGGTGGAGTTGAGGAGAAGTATCGTCCCATTTGGGATATCATTGATAGGAGATGGCAAAACCAACTTCATAGGCCCATCCATACAGCCGCATGTTTCTTAAATCTGGCCTTCCAATTCCGCCATGATCTCCGTGCAGATAGAGAAATTCTTAGTGGGCTCTACACGACATTGGAGCGGATGTTCCCTGCTGTTACTACACAGGTGGTGCAGGAGATAGATGCTTTCACTAAGGCACAAGGAGCCTTCTTTGCACGTCAAATGTGCAAAGATAATAGGACAACATTACTACTAGGTAAAAATATATTTAAGGGCATAATTTTCATCTCTTTATATTATAATTTATTATTAAATGTTGAACTTAAACTTAGAGCTTACAGAAATAGGATGGTATTACGGGGCGAGGTTGGGGTTTGACATCACGAACACGCAAAAATATTGCCGATAAGTATATTGAATAGCCATGCAGTTCATCACGGTTGTGAAGCATGAGTGGGTATGTTGAAGCACATACACTCGAAGAAGCGCAATAGATTGTGATGGAAGGATGAGCGACTTGAGGTATATGTTCATTACAACCTTAAACCGAATCACGAGCTTTTGACCATGACGAAACCCGATCAATCTAGGCGAGGTTGATCCACGGTCCGAAGTGGACCCGCGAAACGAATCACGATCTTTAGTGGCGAGACCTTGATTGGGTGGACGAGGCGAGAGGCGGTGCTTAGCTATGGGGCAGGAGAGGCTACGACTACGAAGCATAGTCTTTGGTAGTGAAGGTAGCATGAAGTCGAACCACAGGCGAAGACTATGGCTGCGGTATCATCCAAGCCCTTTAGGCTAGGAAGGATCTTGGCTCCACTATGCCATAGGGCATAGGGTCATAGAACATTTTGATTTGATATCATATTTCATAAACTCATATTATATGGAACGCATTTGATGTCATGGATTTCATATTCCATGAGTTTTGTATACATTTGACTAATTTTATATATCTATGTTATTTCCTTCAGCAACGCAACTACAATTTGTGTACTTTATACTTTCGTAATCGTTGTATACTTGTGCATGTGATCAAATTTGCTTTCATTTGTGTTGTATTCAATAAAGGGTGCTTCAAACAAGTTTTAAATCCTTAAAAATCTCTAAATTTCTAGGGTTTTTCAACTTTTTTTTCATTTTGCCGCGTCTGCGCCGCATCCGTGTCCGGAGTTGCCGAGTCGCCCTTGCCGTGTCTGAGCCACGTCCGCGTCTCGTTACTATTGTACTAGTAACAGCCTTACAATGTAATATATCTCCTACAAGCACGATGGATTAGAGTGATAATCACACTGCTGAAATGTAGAGCTACTCCAGAACGATTAATATGACTAAGACAAACAATCCCAGCCCTATTAATAATTTTACTAAGTCTGATATGACAGATCTGCAGTTAAGAATGGTGAAAACAGAACCTCCAGAACTCACTTAAATGCTCATATATCTCTCAATACTCGCTCATTTAACTTGAAATCAGTTGCAAAACATTCTAATGATGATGACAATGAAGATGGATCACAAAAACTTCTCGCAAACACCCCTATTTAGTATGCACGACTTCCAAAGCACTTACAAAGTGAAATTGCCTGCAAGCAAGGGCGATTTACTTTAGATAATTCATAGACTTCAAATAAAATTCTGGAAACTTGCACATATGGTCACCCTACATAGGAAAATAGATTGGAACAGTACCCAGAACAATATTATTTTTGTTTCTTGAGTTGTGAGTAAAAACAACCTACAGCCATACAAATCAGCAACTCTAAAATTGACAGAAAATACAATAACTCAACTATAGAATGTGAGAAGAACCAACTACAATGAAAGGAAACCAACTACAACTAAACCTCTCAACTAGTTGCTGTCTTTCAAGCAAGAAGAAGAGCCAAGCTAGGAGGCTTACATTCCTCGAAGCAATCCCAAAGCCAATCCGGCAGCATAACTTTGCAAATTCATTCGATAAACAAAATGAGGACCCCGAGCTCCAATTTATAACTTTAGAAGAGCTTTCTAGAAACCTCCAAGAAGGGCGCCACCTCAAAGATTCTTTTACGTCATTGACTTGTCTTTTGTCTTCACCCTCAAGATGGCGTACTTGCTTAAGAAGATAAATTTCACTTTTTAAATAAAATATTTGGCTCACCCAAAGTTGGCGTCCAAACTCCTTGAGCAATATTTGGCTTTAGAAATATTAAAATATTTCCTCCATGTGAAAATACCCTTCAATGTCCCCCTTTTAAAGACAATATTAATTCATGATGCTAGAATAAAGAATTATGATGTTAAATTATAACATTATAATATAAAATATCTTATATCACCATGGAAATGCATTAGAAGCCAAATTCAACCATACCGTCTGAACAGACTGCCAAAGTGGAGCCAACTGATTAGGAGTCAACAAGTCAACTGCTAAAAATAGAATTTACTAAAAATAGTAAATTCATGTAATTGCTCAGAATGCCGAACTGAAACCACCAACGCAAAACTCTCAGAAAACCAAGAAGGAATCCGCAATCCAAGTTCAACAATTCCAAAAGAAGACTCCTAAAAAAGACGAAAACATCCTCCAAGAAGGTTGGAAACCCTGATTCGAGCTTCTGTTTAGCCTACGAGTTTCCAAAAATAGGCAAAATCCAAATGAAGAGCATAGGGCTAAATTGGGGACATTATAGTCCGCCCTTCCCAAAATTGCTTGTCCTCAAGCAATGCCACCACAACTCTAGAAAAACTAAAACTGCACCAAACCAAACCAAGTACAATCCCAGGGTCCCATACCCGTCTGAAAGAGGACCCACCGTGCTAATGTTGCACTACTCTGATCACAATAGTGGAACCATAATGGCCAAAATGCTCTGAGTCAGCAAAATCAACAATGCCACTGTCTATCACAAACCTAGGCATTGGAAAAGATAGTCTACTCAACTCAAAATTGTAATCCTCAACATGCCTCCATAAGGTATCTAACACAACCATGATTGCAAATGTGACCTCTCCAAAACTTCTTGCAAAGAGGGAAGCAATCCTTTGCAAGAGTTCATCAAACTCTAACTCATGACTCCACATGAGTCTACTATGCCTCCCCTGCATTATTCTGATGCAACCATGAAGATTACTAAAAACTCTTACAATTCCCACTCCAAGAGCCTCAGAATGGTGAACCAAAGCATGTGGGAGTCCGCTGTCCTGAACCAACACTGAGAGTAAACTGTCAAAGTTTCCATCACAAACCATCATAAGATGAATTTGGAGAGTAGGAAAGGTGTGAAGGAACAAATAATTGCCGCTGATCAAGGCTAGGATCAACATAGTGCAATCTGATACTAGAGTCCTACACGAAGGAAAACAACAACACCACTCAAATTCCCAAGTGTGAGCATGTGAGATGACCATCGAGCTACAAGGTGACACCTCCAAAGTGGCAGGAAAACAAACTAGAGCAATGTCCAACTGAAAACTACCACCTCTTTGACAAGTAGTGATGGAAAAACTCTCCCAAACGAGAGTAACTCCACAAGTAAGGTGGCTGGTCTGCCTCCAATCAGCAAACTCGTGTCTCAAAATCTGCCCTTGTCTTAGCCGAGGATCACTGCCAAAAGCAACCAACTGTTTATTTCTCCAACCCATACTCAAAATTATTCTCCAATCCATTTGTTGATGAACAAACGAACCCATCAAGTGGCAAACAAAGAAACGAACAACATCAACAAATCTGGAAATTTGATCCTTATTCCTCCAATAGTCCTTTCCAAATGTAATAAGCTCTATCAAGCCAAATTGAGGATCCCAAGCACGGATACCCAACCGAAAATGATTTTCAACCCATAGCAAGGTAATCTCAATGCATCCCCAAGTGCCAGTAAGGATCAAGTGCATACAGAAGAGATTGATGCCTCCTCTAGTGAACCCTTGAAGCCTATCCATGAAAGTTTCAACAACATTGGAGCATGAAATATTAAATGACCTCAAATCCAACTCCAACAATGGTCTAATAAGTGCCAAAACATCATTCAACCAAAGGGATGGATTGACAGG
Organism: Sequoia sempervirens; assembly: GCA_007258455.2. NCBI lineage: Eukaryota > Viridiplantae > Streptophyta > Pinopsida > Cupressales > Cupressaceae > Sequoia > Sequoia sempervirens. The sequence continues at coordinate 1,045 of VDFB02156117.1, read as the reverse complement.
CATACAAACACCAAGTTCAGGTCCATCTTTCTTCCCTATTTCATGAGTAACAAAACTGAAATCTTGGCTCCTTGCTGCTGTAATGAAGTTACCAGCAGCTACCAAGTCTTGCTTTGTTAACACCTTGGTGTCGGAGATGTTGAAATCTCCTCGAATCATCATTTCCCATGTAGAGACTCCATCCTCAAACCCACTTATGCATTCATTACTAACCAACAAACGTGGCACATCCTCATGGAGTGATATCAAAGCATCTAAGCATTGGAAACTATACTTAGTCTCATTCTCCGTTTCATCCTCCATCTCATAGAGAGGATTATCATAACTTTCCTCATCATCCTCTTCAAAGACAGGATTGTCAAAAACTTGAAAGTTATTCCTTCCATCTTGCTGATCCAAATCTGCACTTGCAACTTCAGTCCTTATTGTGACACCTTCTAGGTCAAACTCCTCTCAAAGACTATCAAGCTCACCAATTACTTGCTTGATTTCTTCGGCTCTATGTGCATTCTCTTGCTTCGTGAAAAATTTGAAATCAGCAAACTCATTTCCTACCTCCATTAATGCCATTTGAGTTTCTTCTAATGTAGCCTTTGTTGATTCAAGCTCCAAAGAAAGTTCATCGAACTTCCTCTCTCTATCTTGAGAAGCACAAATGGTCATCTTTGCAATTTCAATGCCGTGATCACGATCTTCAATCAAGTACATGTACTCGGACTTCAAGTTGGGCCTTCCAGTAAAGCTCTTCAACCAAGCTAAGTGTGTGATCAAACAAGGATAGAGTTTGCACTTCCTTGTCAACGGACACCTTGAATTGTCTTTCCCACTCATAAGAATGCAAAGATGGTGAACTGCTGATAGGCTGCAACTGAAAAGCAGACCCCTGTCCCTTGTCTTTGCTGCCCTCAATGCTGCTCCAACATTCTTGTACTTCACCATCGACTAGTGGAGAATGCTCATTGTCATAAAAAGCATCATACTTCACAAATTCTTCAACACAGTGCTTGCAATCAGCTTCACGCATTGAAAAATCAGATTTGTGTTT
>VDFB02156116.1:4456-15347 GCA_007258455.2 Sequoia sempervirens | reverse complement strand
TTTTTGCAGCTTTTGTGCCCCTATAGCTCAAGGGCGCACTTCTTAAAGGGGGGTTAGATCTTGGTATTCCTGATGGTTGATGCAGTCAATCTCTTCACGACTAGTCTGCCTGTCTGGCGAGCTATCGAATGTAGTCATCTGAGTCCCAGAGCTCCGACAGTCGGTGTCAGAAGATGAGCTTATGAAGTGAACCCACATCACAGAGCTTCCTCAAATGGTGTAATTGCGCCCCTGTAGCTCAGGGGCACCCTTCAAAATCACCTCTGAGATAGCAGAGTTTGCTAATGAGGTCTTTCTGACATCTGTGCTACTCTAGTTCGGCTTCGCGATGCACCAACTTGCTTGTTAATCTGATATTCAAAGAGATCATGGTAGAGTTTCTACCAGGCACGTAATTTAACGGACGGAGAAGCATATAAATTTCATTGTATTTCTGTAGGCCAGGGACGCCTAGCCTTTAGGCCTGTCAAATGAGGTTATTGATGTTCAAAGTTTTCACGGGACTTGTGCGCAATTACTCCAGCTATCCAACGAGCCCAGCCGCCAGCCTTCGGGATTTGGCAAACGCTCGTACGTGCGAGGTCTTTGAGGAAATACTGTAAAACGAAGATAGCTCAGAAAATGGCTGTCTAGTCATCTATTCCATCTTGGGAAAGACACCTTTCTATTTGAGGTCTTAGAAGCAGTTTTCTCGCTTCGTCGCCTCAAGAGACATCTATCGTAGGTCCTTCTGGCTATGCGTAGAGACAGATAGTGCTCGAGTCAGGCCATCCCAGCTCCAGATATCAGAGGTCAAAGTAGGGCATCTGGTTGAGAGTTGCACTTTTGTCAAAATGGTGTTCGTGCCTTTTCAGGGCAAGGGCGCCCTTACCTTTGGGGTCCTCAATGCAGATTTCAGATGCCTTGCGTGTATTCATTGGATGCGGAATACTCCTAGTCATGAAGTGAGCCTGTTAGCCAGTCAGCAGGGTTCACCGTTCATCGTCAACAGCCGTTTGAAGTGTCAGATGGCAAAATGGAGAAATGGTTGTTTGGCACCTGAAAATCAATTTAATCAAGGGCGCCTAATTCTTTGAGGTGTTAAATGATGGATTTTACAGTGATGACTCCCACCAGACATTTCTTCCTTGCTCTGTAGGGTTCGCAATGAATACACCTGTTCAGTCTCAATATCATCTGGTCACCCGGAAATCAGTGTCGAAGATGGCCAGTCGTAATCTTGTAGTCAACTACAAAATAGGAAGTTATAAAAAACGTGGTATCTTGAGCAAATGAACGCCTATGAGGTCAAATAAGGACTTTTTGAAATCAGTGAAGTTCGCCGATGAATCCAAGTGCTTTACTTGGTTTGTCAACTGATTTTAAATAATATTTAATATTTATTTTTGCATTAAATGGCGATTTTCTAAAGTTGGCGCCTCTTTGTGCTATTGCATAATGAATATTTTATTATTATTTAAGTTTTGAACTTCAAGATAGTCTCAGTTCAAACTGGAAGGGGCCAATCAGAGTCATTCTATTTCAGTCGAGGTTTTAAATCTTGCAGTAAAGAACATGGTGCGAATTCTCTTTATTTAAGCATGGCACCATCATTAATCATTCACACAGCTTAAGAAATTCGTATTTCTTCAGATCAGAGGCGAATTTTCACAGGTTGGGCGAATTCATCATCAGTTTCCAAGAGCGATTGCATCAAACCAATTTCTTTGCAGGGTTTAGTTCACATTCATCAGCAAATTTGAAGAACACGGGCGATTTTCATAGAAGAAAAAGCATATAAAAAACGTCTTTTTGCCTCTTTGTTTCTCAAATTTCTCTCAAAATACAATTCGCATGTTCCTGAAGTTGGTAAATCTGACAAGTTTGAACATTTGGATCATTTCTGTATAGCTTCCTCGAATTAAATTTGTGCGTTTTATTTTTCAGGAATTTTTAACTTCCGAGCATTTGTTCTCGAGTTTCTAATTTTCTCAACTGAAAACTCTTTGCATGGTCGAGTAGAAGTCAGATTTTCGTATTTCTGACGTTCTAGGTTGTCTTAGAATCTTTTTCTGGACAAAACCCATATCTCAGATTTTTCACCAAAAATAACTCTTCAAAAGGCTATTTTTAGCCTCAGCAGGCTATTTTTAGTTTTCAGAAATCTTGTCAGAACATAGTCGAGTTCATAGTCAACAGGCGAGTTTTTCAGAATGCAGTACACTCAGCTCGAATACAGGACTAAATCAGTCCTTACTCACAACTTCATCGGGACAGTTGAGACGAATCTTCACAAGGTGCTGCCAGAAGCAGTTTTAGATCCAGTTAAGATCAAAGATTCGATTATTCGAAACATTCAGCAATCCGGGTTATTGGAGGCCGCTTCCATACCTATCTCCGTTCATTGTGTTGAGTTTGTGATGTCTTGTGTTAAGCATTACAACTCTGCTACTCGTGAGATAGTGTTAGTAGATGGACGAGTCATTTGCAGTCTCAAGCCTTTGGATATTGAAAGAAGTTTCGGTATACCTCAGCACCCGAACAGTCTAGTTATTTCTATGGAGTAGTGTGAGCATGCACTCAATGCTGATGTGGACAAGTGCCAGAGTAAAATGGCAGAAAGATGGTTAAAGCAAGCGAAGAACAGATTGCCAAATAATGTGGGTCGTGGTGAGTACAAGGATGAGTACGCGATTCTAATTACACTCTTGAATCGTGTCTCAGGTCAATCACATGCAAATGTTTTCCAGCCTTGGATGTATTACATTATTGGTCGCATCATATCTGGGCAGGAGCATTATGACTGGGCATCCTTCATCAGCGATGTTATCCACAAGCAGATCACCGGTTTCCTAGTTGCTCATGAGTTTCACATGTGTTCTTATCTAGTGTACTTGATTACTTATCAGGATCAATTCCGAGGACTAAACACCGTGGGCATTCTCAGTGTTCAAAAAGTCTATCACTATTATGATCATCTTGAGTTCACTAAGGCTGAACGTCATTTCAAGCGTGTTCACAAGGTTTTCCTGATTTATACAGTGAGAAACTTGGACCGGGAGTTACACGTTCGTATCTCAGCAATTGCTAGAGCAGCGATGGATGGTTGGGCGGATTGGTTTATTCAATTCCCAACATACACCTACATCCGAGTATATGGATTTACAGGAAATCCAGCTATGCTTCCTGTTGTGACCTTTTTCACACCTCGCCCCATTCAAGATGGGGACCCCTAATTTTTGCTCCATTCCGGTCTTTTGGCTTGGGTTTTTCCTCTCTCTCTCTCACTCTGTCTCTTTTCTAATGTCTATCTTTCCGAGTTATGCCCGTCTGTGAACTTAAACGAGTGAAATTTGGCTAAGTCAGAAAATTAGGGTTTCATCGTTTTTGGTCAGTCCAAGGTCAAGTAAAGTGAATAAATTGAAAATTGAGCTTAACGTTGTTGTCAGTGTGCTTCCAGCAGGCTTCCGGCAAATTTTCGTCAGATTCCAAGGTACTTACTATTTTTAGTAAGTGCACAATTCAGGGCAATTTGTCAGCTATTTTGAGATTCCGACAGTCACACGACATTCAGAGCACATCAGACTCTACACCGGCGTGCAAAATTTGAGCGAAAACGGACAACTTACTATTTTTAGCGATCCACAGCAGAGGCGAATTCGAGGTCTAGATGCAAAAGTTTTTCTTTGCATGTACGGATATTCATACAGGTTTTAAGACCTTGTTAACAGCACAGAATTCGAGATGGCCCACTTCGAGTTGAAGCCTTCGAGAGCTATTTTAGAGGTTTACGTAGCCGAAGTTTCTTTTGTGTCGGTGATTCACGATGGGTTTTGAGAGCCCGTGATGGTACGACATGCAAGCGAAGATAATCCCTTTCGATGGGACTTACCTATTTTTAGCGAGGTAAATCCGTAGGTGGCTTCAGCGATTCAAATTCACAAAAGGCGTCAGCGGTGGCCTTGGCTTGAAACCAAGCGGTCGCGTCTCGCGCATCACGAGGCGAATTAGGGTTTTAACCCGACCTAAAAATAGGCGTGGAAGTCAAAATTTTAAGCGATGTAAACCATCGCGATCGTATCCATCGAGGCTATACAACGTTGAAATTTCAAGTCAAACGGGGCCTTACTATTTTATAGTAGAAGTCAAATTGGAAAGCGATGCTAAAAATAGTCATCCCGGTACATTACCATGTCGGTGTCGACCAGTACGGGTCATATGGTGAAAGGCTTCATTCAAATTTCGCTTCGATCGAGACTTAGGAGCTACTCAGAAACATGAGCTTACTATTTATAGTAAGCCACCTTAACAGGCTATAAATAGCAGGGTGACTAAAAGTGGCAGTGTAGACAGGTTGATAGGGTTATGAAGAAGCTATGTTTGAAATTTCAAGTTGATCCGAGCTTCAGAAGTGCAAAATTGAGAAGACTTACTATAAATAGCAGGGCACGATACTGGCGAAGGATGATGAAAATTTGTCTAAGTCTGGAGTTTCGTCCAGCAGGCCTGGCAAAATGCGCCCAGATTGATGAAGAGGCATAAAATTTCAAAGTATGGCATTCATCCTGCTCAGGGGGCAAAATGCGCCCAAGGTACAAAAGTCAAAGAGAAGTCAATGATTTTTATCCAGTAGCCAGGCCAAAATGCGCCCAACTTGAAGCATGAGAGCTGGAAATTTTTCTAAGTCTTAAACTTGTCCTCCTCACCCCTCCAAATGCGCCCATCCTGCAGCTGGGGTGAAATGCGCCCAAAAGGAAAGAAAAAGTCAACAAGTCAAAAGATTCTCATCCTCCACCATGGCTAAAATGCGCCCAAGGCAAAATGGTCAAAGGAAAGTCAAACATTTTAATCCCCCTCATGCATCAAAATGCGCCCAAGCTCATCCTGTAGCATAGGCAAAATGCGCCCAAGATCATACATGCAAAGACAAAATGAAGAAGGTGAAGAGTCACATGCTAAGGCGTGGGGAATTCAAAATTCTTCTCTCTCACACAAATGCGCCCATGCAAAGTCAAAAGGGTCAAAGATTCTCATCCTTCACACATAGTGAAATGCGCCCAAATGGGGCCATGTGGAGACAAAGCAAGGAAGCTGAAAAGTCACATGAAGGCGTTTGAAAAGTTTATCCTCCATCAAGGCTGAAATGCGCCCAAGATGAAGCAAGTCAACAAAGTCAAAGAGTTTTGTCCTCCTCACCCCTCCAAATGCGCCCAAGTTAGGAGGGTAAAAGTAGGTGAAGGTGGTAAGTGAGGTGAAATGTGATTAAGGCGTGGTGGGAGCTTGGTAAATGCTAGGTGTTTTTCTTCTTCAAGCCTCAAATGCGCCTAAGGTGGTAAGTGGTATTAGAGAATTTTTCCAAGGCGTGATTTTTCCTCTTCAAGCCTCAAATGCGCCAAAGGTGATATGTGTGAGGAGGTGAGGATAATATACTAAGACGTGATTTCAAAATTCTCTAAGTGGTATGCGCCTAAGATGTTAGATGAAGAAAAAGAAAATATTTCTTAAGGCGTTGGAGCTTCAAATGAAAATATTTTCTAAAGTGTGAAATAAAGTCCAAGGTGGTGAGTGGAAGATAAAGGATGCTAGGCGCCTTCATAAAAAAAAATTTCTAAGTGAGGTTGATATTTTCACAGGCAAAGTTGATCAAGTTGGATATAAAATTTTCTAAGGCAAGATTTTCGAAGTGATTCAAAAAATTTCTAAGGCACAAAATATTTTCTCCCTTAGAAAAATGCCCAAGTCTAGAGAGGTGATGGAATTTTCCTGAAACATGAGCAGAGTTGCCAGAGGTGAAGTCAGTGATTGCCAGCTCCACAAGATTGATTAAAATTTTCCAAGTCAGAGCAAAATTCTCAGAGGGGATCGAAGAACGAGGACAAAATTGTTGAAAGAATAATTTTCTAAGGTTCAAAATTCAGTGAAATAAAATGAACCCGTTCGTTGTGCACCCATGGGTTCGATGCGTTCTGGAGAAAATTTTCTTCTGGGTATCGAAGATTATCGATGAGGAGTTGATTTTAAGGTCTTCCACTGACTTGCCGTGAGAATTTTGGGATGAAGATTTTAAAAGTGGGCACCAGGTTGATGTATTTCCTAAGAAATTTAGAAAATTTTTCTAGGCAAAATGAAGAAAATGTGTTTTCAAGGTAAGATCCTCCAGACGATGAATTTGAAAGAAACTGCCTAGGTGAATTTGCTTCAATCCTTCGTGAAGATAGTTTACTTGAGCCAGAAATGAATAAAATCGAGGTTATCAGAGCTCCAGCAGGTGAAATGAATTTCTTAAAGATGAAGTTTGTCTAAGGCATGAGTTTGAACGCAAAGTTGGCGATGAACGCTTGGAGATCAAAGCATGAAAATCCTGGTAAGTGAGTTAAGTTTACATTATGAAATGATCTGATACCCTTCCCCTTGCTTGTTCTGCAGGAGGAATGTCGAGGCCAAACGATGATGACTTAGTGTGATGACTTGAAGTGATGAAGCACGATGATATTACAACCCTCGGAGGAAGATAAAGTTACAAGTTTCAATCTCGAAGGAAGAAAAGGTTGCAAGAAATTGGCTAAGTGTTAGCTCAAGTGACAAAGATGAAATGTTTTCAAAACTCAAGATGAAGAAAGGATGGAAGCTCGAGCGAAGTCGAAAAATAAAGTCAGGAAGAAGATCGAGAACAGTGTGAATGCGTCTACAAATGGAATCTTCTAGAAGGATGATGGTGGACATTATGGCGCATTTATTACCCCACTCTCCTCTGTGGCGGTTTTTAGGGCAATATTATTTAGGGCTGAGGTAGCTTACGATTACGGCCACTAACTGATTGTAACCCTATGCGTCTTTTGGGACTCCAGCTAGCTATGAAAGGGGAGTCCCCCTCATTTGTAATTCATTAGAATTAGATTAGATTTGGGGAATAGTAGACATTGAGAGCATTAGAGAGCTAGATAGTGTAGCATTGTAGAGCATTTTTTGCATAATTTGGAGAAGAAAGAAAGTTTTCCCTTTGAAAACTTTTGAGGAGATTGTTGTGTAACACATTTTATGATAATAGATCTTTTCATTGATGATGGAATTCATCTTGTCATGAAATGCTAGCAAGGTTTCTTCTTCCTTTCGTATCCAAGTAGCTTAAATTCATGCAAGTAGCTTACTTTGGTGTGTGGTGTTTTATTGAGATAGCTTCGCTTTATTCCATACCACTAGCGACTTGTTGATGATAAGTTCGCCTTGTGTGGTCAACTGGACCTTACATTGAGTTTAACTTCGGTTGTGATTTATATGCTTATATGCGTCGTTGTGATGGTGTATGCATGTTAAAGTCATAATTTGAACATCTTTTGCTATTTCCCTTGAAGATTGCACCGATTTTGCTGAGGCTGTCCGACGGAGGCTAGGTGAAATCCGGTTGAAGTCTATTGAAATGGCTGCATGCGCATTTCCAGAATGAAGACATAAACTTCTTGGGCCTACACTCTTTTAAATTTGAGTTCATTTCGGTTAGAATTGGGAAACTTTAGCTCACTGCCAAATCATTTTGAATCTGCGAAGCCCTTAGTCTCTTGTTTGTTGTTAGTCGAACAATTGTGTAAGTCTATGACCATACAATAATATACATCGAGCAAAGCCCGGAGCCTATTAGCACTCAAGGAACCTTGGGTTGAAGCTTGTGATCTTACTACTTAATCTTAGCATCTTTGAATACTTTTGTTCAAGAGGATAGAAGCGTCCCGTTGGGAACTTTGTCTGTGTTGGTGCGGTCCTCAAAAACCGCGTCAACACTTCCCACATTATCCTTCGGATAAGACAGTCTTTTTGGAGTTCCTGAGGCAGTTACACGATGTTCATCGTCTTTTACGCCGCAAGCATAGACCAGCTACCAATTTTCCTTTTCAGTTTGGAATGTATTGGTGCAAGACGACAACTAATGCCAAAGTTGCAGGACAGGAATTAGAGAGGTATCATCTTAAGTATCTTGTTGAGGCTCGTGCCTATGATCTTTGGGGTCATTACACAACTCGCCTTGCTGGACGCGCATTTCATGAGCCTTCTATGGAGGATTATTGGGAAAATTGCGTGGATGACTTCAAGGTTCACATACGTAGCTATGGCCGCTTCTCTCTCTCGCAGATTTTTGTCTTCTTATCAGATGATGAGGGAGAAGTTCTTCCTCAGTTTTAAAGAGAGCAGATTGACATACAACCGCTGCCAACAGTTGATTGGTACGCTAAGGAGTACGCAACAGTAAAGGAGAGGTGAAGTAGAGTTATTCAGAAGAGTATACTTTACCTCGACAGCAAGAAGACCAGGAGGATAAGTGTGCCTAGAGCAGAGCCGCCAGTGGTGAATCCTTCACTACCTTCCTCGTCAAATCCTAAACAAAAGAAGAGGAGTAACCCTCCCAAGAAGGGACAAGCGCCAAATAATTCAAAAGGCAAGGCACTTGCCACTGATATACATAAAGAGGTTGATAGACAGCTTATCACAGAGCTAGTTCACAGGCCAGTTCAGAGTCCGCCAATGCCTGAGGTTCAGCCTCAAGTTCCTACACCAATTCCGGAGAAGTCACCAGCCCCAGTTCACATTGAACTTGATTTAGACTCCCCATCTCGTAGTGGTTCTTCTACATATTCACTCTCGTCACAACCTCCTATTGCTAGTACAGATGCTTCCAATAGCATTAGCCGAGATCAGTCTTGGATTGAAGCTCAATTGGGGAGAAAGAGGAGGCAGCCATCCTATGTCCTTAATCGTTCAGATTTTGATCAGGTTTACCAAGATGCGCCAGACAAGAGGATCAAGAACATGGTCCACGTGGAGAGGAATACCGATATGGAGATCGTCGTTGAGACTGTTATAACTCCACAGGGGAAGAGCTTGGACAAGTTGGAATCTCAGGACTTCGAGGTTATCATAGTCAACCTTGGTCGTAGCACACGCTAGACTCAGGTTGATCTCCTACAGGTTGCTACAGACAGTGCCAGGGATAGAATGCTGAAGGACGGAGAACATAAGGCAGCCCTCAAGGCTGAAATCAGATAGTTTCGCCATTATATTTCTAGCCTTGTACACAGGTCAAACATCATTGCCACTCCTGCCGATGCTTGAGCCTCCAGCAAAACAAGGTCAACTTAATCACTTAGTTGCATATGGCAAGCGTTTGGATGAATGGGAGGAGGAGTTCGTTGCTAGAGGCCGTTCTATGCTTACAGAATTATATCAGTTGCGGTATAATGCACGATAGCTCCGTCTTTGTCTCCAGGATGAGGAGCAAGACATGGCAATTAATAGACCCCGCGACGAGATTATGATTGCTCACCTAAGTATGGCATATGAATTAGTCACAGATGCATAAGATAAAGAAGCTATCTACTCTTGGAAAACACAGTTGGTTTTTAAGGCAAAGATAGAGGAGACTATGACATTAGAGTTGGCTGAGAGTAGAGAGCACGTTACTAGTGCACTCCGGTTTGTGAGGACCTTAGTATCTCGCTTACCGTGTCGATATCAAATTGAGGGTGGTGTGTATGTTGAGCTTACTGATGTTCAGTCAGAGCTCCAAGCACTCACTCATACTATTTTCAATGGGGAGACCATTGGCTGTAAGATTAATCAGCTTACAGTCATGTCAGCGTTGTTCGATGAAGCAACAAGGAGCAGAGGTGAACTTCAGTCCTAGATCACAACTGGTGAGGACATACTGCGTAGGCATAGCATTCTTCGACAGAGTATCAGAGCTCCAGACAGTGATGCAATTAACAATCTCATTGAGGGATTGGTTGCTCGAGATCACGATCAGTAGACTTCAATTCCCACCTCTTAGAATAGACATTACACACAGGAGTTAAACTTGGCGTTACCTTCTCAAGTTAACTCATTGTCTCATCTCATGCATATCTATTCTGAGATCAGCTTTATTCACTTGGAGCTTTATTTAGGGTTTACATTAATTGATGGTAGTGTTCCAGTTAACATGCTTTCAATAAGAATGTGCATGCTTGCACAATTGTCCATTTTTAGATTAGATGTTTTGGTTGACTGATGGTAGTTTTCCAATTAACTGTATAGTTTCCTTTATTAGGGTTTAGCAATAAATCTTGCATGCATTGCAAGACTGTAGTTGACTCAAGGTGATTTTAGGGTTCCCTACACCTTTCGATGTCTATAAATAGAGCTTTGCTCATTTGTACATAACTTTGCCGCGAGAATGTATGTTATTGCTTACCTTTGCTAGCTAATATTACTCGTTAAATGTCTGTTCATGCGTTTTTTGCTATTATGATGAATTGTTATGCCACTTGGGTTTCATGCAATTATAATGGTGAATTCTTTCCTTAGTTAGATCGACTCTGTTTTGTTTTCAATAAACTTGTTTAGATTGAGCTAATAGATGTGCCACCTTGCCTTCAAGTTGAGAATCTATACTTGGTTATCGTGTGATGTGTGTGAATAAAAAACTTATTCCGATTGAACTGATAGATGTGCCACCTTGCCTTCAAGTTAAGAATCTGTACTCAATTTAGTATATTGTTGTTTTCAATAAACTTGTTTAGATTGAGCTAATAGATGTGCCACCTTGCCTTCAAGTTGAGAATCTATACTTGTTTATCGTCAGATAGTCATCCTTGCTCCATTTCCTCATGCTCTGTTTTCTTGAGGAAACTGGATAGATTTTAATCATTAACCCTAGTTGTAGTTAGTAGTCTGGGAAAGCAGAAAATACTTAGCTGCAACGTATAGAGTTTTCGTGAAAGCCTTGTACCTCTACAGCTGAGACAAAAAGACAGGAGATAGTTTAGATTACTTTTCCCTTTCCAAAGCATTTTTGTTAAACACAACGAGGGAGTTTCCCCTCCTAATTTGAAGAGCACTCATTGCGTAGTGTGCATAGTTGTTCGTACCAACTTATACTCCAGAG
>VDFB02156113.1:0-64830 GCA_007258455.2 Sequoia sempervirens | reverse complement strand
TGGTGAAATAAGGGTCACACATTTTAATGCAATTGCAAAATAATTTTATAATCGTATTGAGAATGGAAGAGTCTTTACAATCTCCAATGGGACTTTAAAACCTACAAACAAAAAATTCAATAGCTTAAACAATGAATGAGAAATTTTGTTGCAAAGTACTTCCATTGTTCACTTATGTATGGAGGAGGATATGTTAATACCAAAGCATAGTATGAACTTTACACCGATATGTGAACTTAAGGACATGCAAAATAATTTAATTGTTGATATCATTGGTATTGTCTTATCAATCAATCCATGTACTACAATATTTAGAAAGAATAGAACTCAAGTTCAAAAACAAACTGTTTAGCTTAAGGATGTCTCAGCTTGCAAAATTCACTTCACAATGTGGACTGATTTTGCAACAACGAAGGTGAACAACTTGAAGAATTGTGTCACTCAAAAAATTTACCAATTCTTTCCATAAAGGCTGCAAGAGTCAATGACTATGGCAAAAAATCTTTAGGAACAATAAGAACCACTCAGCTTTTGGTAAATCCAAGTCTTCTAGAGTCAAAACAGTTGATATCTTGATTGAATACATAAGGAAAAAAATTTGACTCCCACTCTATGACAAAGTAAATTCCATTTGCTAGACAACCTTTAATGTTGAAAACTATAGAAGAAATTAAAGATAGTCAATTTTTTAAATGCAATAAAAATACATGGGTTTTGCTAAAAGCTACAATATGTTTCATCAAATACAAGAATTTCTATTACAATGCTTGCCCCATTGAGATTGAAGGTAAAAAATGCAAAAAAAAGGTGCAAAAAAATGACAGTAATAATTGGTATTGCCAAAAATGTGATAAGAGTTTCCCTGATTGTGACTATAGATATCTCCTACAATTCCAGATGCAAGATCATACAGGTTCAACTTGGGCTATTTCTTTCAAAAAAGTAGCAGAAGAAATAACCAAGTGTAACAACAAAGGAATTATATAGATTGAAACACAAAGATCAAGATGATTCAAAGCTTGGAAACATTATACACAAAGTACTTTTAAGGAAGTTTATATTCACAATTCAAGTGGCAACAAAGAGTTACAATAATGTAGAGAGGAACAAGTGCATACTTATGAAAACAAAAGAGTTTGATTATTCAACTGAAAGCAAGGTTTTACTCTAGTCAATTAGTCAAGTTTCAAATTGTGACACTTTAAGTGCAACAAGCATGTAAATATTATACATGTATATATAAGTATATGTCAATTGGTCAAGTTCCAAATTGTGATACTTCAAGTGCAATAAGCATGTAAATATTATGCATCTATATATAAGTGTATACCCCCTCATGCACATCTATTCTACTATTGTGATTCAATTCAATCATGCGACTATTGTAACATTTATCAGTGTGATATACATATATGTTTACACAATTGTATTATGGCATGACACTTTTATGATTAGTTATATAAATATTTAATTTCCAATTCTACAAGTGACTACATCTTTTTGGTTGACATTTTTTTACAATATTATCAATCCTCTACAATTAGTTATATAATGATGTAATTTCCAATTCTACAATTGACTACATCTTTTTGGTTTACATATTTTTCATCAATACTAAATAATATGATAATGATTCCTATAGTTGTAAATATTTGTTCCATTGTCTATACTTTTAGATCATGGCCACTATCAGTGTTGGAGAAGATCAATCGCACAATTCAGCAACAAGTCCAATTATAATCCCAGATGATTCTATAGGCTTAAATACTTACAGTGAAACACCCATCAACAAGTTAATCAAATCAATATCAGACCATTCTAAGAAGATTATCAATTCCATTGAAGAAGCCACCTACCAGATTGTTGTTGTAGAAGAAGAAGAAATATAGGAAATTGAAGATACTGCACGAAAAATTCCATCACACATGTGGTAAAGTTGCAAGATTCTCTTCATTCTTAAAAGAGCTATACTATGATGAGAAGTACGAGTAGGGATCATCCCACCAAATTATTGAATAATTTACTCTATTTCTCAACCATAACTAATGTACATCCACTATAGTCATGTACAGTGTTTTTGTACATGTAAATAACCCATAAGTATATACTCTACAACACAAAAATGTATTTCCAACCATCCATCACTGAAGATATTTTCTTTGTATATTAATTCTCATGTATATGTATATAATTGTACATTTTTTGGTAACATACGATGTACCATGTTTTAAATACAATTATTATATGCAGCTTCTATGTTTGTCTACAAATTTTCATATAAAACTATAAACTTGTAGATTCTTTGTAAGCATGACTCACATATAAATTGTCATAATTGTATATTTTGAAACAAATGGTTGTTACTATAACTCATAATCCACAAATAGTTGTATTTTTTGAAGACATGTCTTGGATCAAATTGTATACCATAAAACAAACATTTTTTATAAAACAAGTCACGTAATTGACATATATGCACATAATTACCTCTTACACATTATCACACACTAGAATATAGTTTTAATCATGTGATATAACCTTACAAGACTATTTACTATTCATATATCTAATCTAAATTGATGTTTTATATATGATAATATAATATTACAAGTACATATACCATGACTCTCATTTATATTAAAAAAAAATTGCAATATACTTCCAATGTTCTAGTCAAGAAAAATCTAAATGGATTGCTTACAACTAAATTCAAACGTATCGCAATTTGATTTTTCTCGCAGATTTGTATATCTAATAGTATGTTGTAATGTCTTAAAACTTTAGTAAGTTATTGTATTATAACTAAATTGAAGTTTTATATATGATAATATAATATTACATATCGTACTACAATACAACATTATATGATCTATATACTATCATTTATATTAAAAAACAACTTCAATACAATATAATACTATAAACACAATAATTTTGATAAAAAAACTAAAATAAGGGATTTATAAGTCAATAGCGATATTCAACTCACATTGTTTCCATATGCATGAAATTTACAGGATCAAGTTTGATTTCTAGATATGGGTCATCCAAAGAAACAATTTGAATCTAAGGAATAGAGGAAGCAGTTTCAAAAAGAATACTAGAGAGAATATAGAAAACAACAAAGGACAAAAATGCCTAATGTAGAAAGGGACGAATAAAGGAAAAAAAGGAATGAAGTGGATAGAATAAGATATGCTAGGAAAACATTACAATTAACTATACAACAATTGCAAACAGAAAACATCGTGGAAGCAGAGATAAATAGGGAATACATTTGAAAAAGGAAATACTTCCAATGTTCCAATCATAGAAAATCCAAATGGACTGCTTACAACTAAATTCAAACGTATCGCAATGATTTTCCACAAAAATTTAGATGCATATAAGTCCCCTTCAGTTTTTCATACTTGTGAAGAATGTTACATCAGAATTAAAATATCCCAAATTATGCAGGGCCCTATTTGCAATAGGTGCAAATAAGAAAAAGGTGTAAATAGATTTTCAAATGCAAATATAATGAACCCAGGACGCCAACCAACTGAACTATCAAAACTGACACAAGTAGAATAAATGTTAATTGCTTGTGTATTCCCTATACTGCAAGTTACCCATGCAAGAGGTGGCCAGTATAAATATAGAGGACACTCTATAAGCTTTCCCCAACATATTGAATACATAGCCAAAAAATTATCGCACTGCATTATAGATCTACCAATCATAATAGTTCAAAGGAAAGATCAATGTGGCATAAATTATCACTTCACAGTGAATAGAGATCATGTCTATAAATCACTATAGTACAAAATCAACCACGAAAAATATTACTCTGACATCATAATCGATCCAAATTCTCTTGATAATTTATCTTCAAGCTATAATGAAAATATCTTTGATCAACTTCGAACAATGCATATACAATTAGATGTAGATACAAGCAAAACTTTGATCCTTGGGAAACTAATGGATACTGATAAAAGTGACACCATTGACCACACTACATCAATGGCTACTCAAACACTCAATGCACAAACAAAAATGGAGTTGATTAATGCATGGGTTAATAACCCAAATACAAATCAAATAGCATTTATTGATTGGCCAACAATTAGTGAATCTCCAATAAATGAATATGTAACATTAGGATTACCTGATATGGCATTTCCAAGCTTATTTCTTGATGGTATATGTGATTGGCTAGAGTCACAAACCAAAAAAATACTTCTCCATCGATATGTAAAGAACCTATTTTGATACAAAGACAATCTCTTTGGAAAACATTCCCATTTTCGATACTATATGGAAAATATGATAATGAGACATCGATCACAAACATCAACTACGTTTTTTGTGAAAAGAAACATCCACGACATGTCAATCACTATAGATGAGCTACGTGAACATATGAGCAATATGTCAAAATCACATCTTGCAGATAGACTAATATGATATGGCAATTCCTTAAGATGCACAATATCATATTGGACAAGATGTCATGTAGAATTAATAGACATGCTACATCAAATTGGTACGTGCCTACAATATTCTTCACACTAAGTGTAGTTGACCTCTATTGTCTAGATTTGCATGCACTAATGCTAGGGACACCTCCAACGGATCCACAACATGCGCACCTTTGGCAAAAACAATGTATTATCGATTATCCTCATATTGTAGCACAATACATGCTCCTATGCCACTCTCAATTCAGAAAAGAAATCCTCCAAAAAGAAATGAATGTCAAAGATTATTGGTCTAGATAAGAGTGGAAACACAGAGGATCAATGCATATTCATGGATTCATGTGGCTACATGAAGCGCCAAACATGGATACAATTGATTGGTTCAATAGTGAACAACGGAATGCAGCTGAGAGATATTTCAACAAAATTGTTCATGCATGGAATCCATCACATACTACAACCAGCTAAAATTCACATGTATGCTACCAATAAACACAAAAACTCAATATTCCAATACATTTTGTATATTTTTCTAATACAACAAATTTAACAATTGAACATCCTATAATAGGCATTCCAACATATGGCTATACACCCATGTCTCAAAAATACAAGGCAACTTGTAGTAAGATGTTGTAGAAAAGGACTACATGAGGAGATAGCAAACACTATACAAAGACATACAATTTGTAGAAAAGGTGCATGCATACGAAACAAAAATGGAAAAATGGTTTGCAAGTAAGCCACATTATTTTTAAGAATGTATTTTTCCAATTCAATAAATGAATATAATGAGATCCAACAATATGCATTACTGGTACAATACTCCATGGCCACTAAATTTACAAGGACCAAAATTATACCAAAATTTAGAAACTGGTGAAAAAAAAATTGAACCTATGAGAAATGACAATAGGCTTTGTTGGATAGGACAACTGAGAGGGGGGTGAATCAGCTATCACATATTATAACCTTAAATTCAATTATCGGAACTAACACATAATCTAATTAAGTGATTAACCATCAAATGTCAATGCACAAACACAATAACACCAAATTTACGTGGAAAACCTAATGAGGGAAAAACCATGGTGAGGATTAACTCACACTATAGAGAATATCAAAACTGATTACAAAAAGAATCACTGCCTAAAATAAGGCTCACTGCCTAAAATAAGGACTCACTATCTAAAATAAGGCTCACTGCCTAAAATAAGGACTCACTGTCCACAGGGCTACAATCCACAGGGCTCACTACCATAGAGATACAAAGAATACAAAGAAGACTTGTTACAGAGAGACAACAATCCCAATGCAACAAAGGATTCTGCCATAATCACTGATCAACTTGCATGAATGATAAAGTTCGCCTTTTGCTCACTACATCCAGAAACTCAGTGCTAAGCTTTGCACTGATCAACCACACACATAACTCACACACTTTTAGAATAGCATCAAGGTCGTGTCTTCTCTTTCACTTATCTTTCTTCTTTTCTTATGTAACTATCTCCAACCTTGAAAAAGATACAAAGTCGGCCATCCAACTTCAAATTCAAATTAGGTCGGTGCCAAACATCCTAGAGTGGAATTAGAATTAGGGTGACCTAAACACACACTTCATCGGGACCCATAATAGATCCAACACGCTTCATCAACTTCGAAGATAGTGCTTGACACATGATCGTCCAAACCATTGTAAAACACATATCGAGCAATTAATCTCGATACTTCAAAATGTCGAAACCATCTTTAATAGAACCAAGGAAACACAACTCTACAACCACAAGTCATAAGACTTCATCAAAGAGAAATCCGGACTAGAAAAAAATTTCCCGGATCTCAACTAGAACATAGAAAAACATAGTTCACACTTGTACTAGATCAACATCCTCAACAGCTAAATACCTGCAATCTTCTTTTTATACAATTTTCTCAATATCCTCAACATATACAATCAACAACAACTACTAGATAACTAGCTTATCGGTTGACATCAATGACAATACTTTCATTCTTCTATCCATTCTTGCAACAGGCTTAACTCATACAACCGCCATATCTTGCAATTGTGGAGAGAAAATATCAATTGGCAACTAGTTCTCTCAAAAAAATTGTGGTTAAATACATTTCCAAGTATGCAGCAAAAGCATAGAGAAACTCATAAACATACCAACAAATGTTAGTATGTCTTGCAAGTGTCAAAAATCCAGATGATCTCATAGCAAAGGTGTACAAGAAGCTCATAACAAAAATAATAATAGAAAGGGATATTGGAGCACAAGAAACAAGCCATATTTTATTAGAACTTCCATTGGTGGAAAGCAACAAAAGATTTATAACTCTAAATGTATCAATCGAAGTTTTCAAATGTGTGGTATTACACCAAGACAATAATGATGAAGAACAAGCACTATCTTGGATTGATGCATACAAAAACAATCCCCCGCACATGGAGGAAATATCACAAATTAATTAAGAAAAATCATGGATATATAATGTTAAGCATAAAGTGAAAACAAATGGAAGCCAATAAAAATACCAGCTATTATATGAGTCATTCCTAGATTATATCTATTCCTCCAAGGGAATCAAATAAATGGTTTGATTTTTGCCTCTCAAAATTGTCACTTTACAAACCATTTCATGACATTAGTAGAGATATTAGTCATAATAATGATTTGATACTATCAAATTGGGAAAACCACGTCTACAATCAATGGCATGTCGAACGAAGAACAACCATAGAAACTATTGAAAACAACAACGAATCTCAATCAAAAGATAGTGGCATTGTCCAACATAGCACTACAGAGCATGAATGGTAAATCATATAAAGACTACAACATGGTCAAGCAATGCATATTTTAGAGATAGATATGTTGGGAAGAAGAGACTTATACAAGCAAACAAACTGGTCTACCGACTTCAAAAGTGAACAGTATACAAATGCATCTATCAATTTCATTACCACTATGAAGAGTATTGACTCCATAATTCATCAGAATCTACAACAGTATGCCAACTATGAAAATCTTAGCAACCAACAACATAAGGCAGTTAATATTATTCTCTCCCACTACAATGCAAGTCTAAATAAGTCTCCACTATTTTTTATTATTCAAGGAACAGCAGAAACAGGAAATTCATATGTTATTGGCACAATAAAAGAAACACTTCAAAAATATTCAATGTCAAATCAATCTCTCCTTCTACTACTCTCTCCAACTAGAGTAGCAGCATTCAATATCAGAGCATCAACTATTCATTCAAAATTGAAAATTCCAATAAGAGACTTCAAAGAGCTTGAAGGCACAAGATTAACACATTTTCAACAAGAATTAGCACATATATGTGGACACGGAAAAAGTATCCCTTTTTGCTTGCTTGATATGGGAATTATTAATGACAATTTGAACTTAATGGGGCCTTGATTTAGTGTTGTGGGGTGTTTTACACATCCACACTAGGTCTTGGACCCTTGCAAACTGAATAAAATGCATTTATCGATGTCTTGTAAAGGTGTTGTAAAGTGTTGTAAAAGACTTTCACACTTCTCTAGACTGAATGGACCTATTTTTCCCTAATTCAATATTGTAAAATGTATTTAATTGCATTATCACATTAATCTAGAAATCTTGTAAATTAAACCTAATTATAATCTAGTGTTGTAATGTGTCTCACACATTCACATTGGATGTCGTGCCTTTCTAGGCTATGTAGACCTCATTTTAATGATGTAAAGTGTATATAATCACATTTTCACATTGAACTTTGTGTCCCTAGACCTAACCACTCTTTACATTGAATCATTAATAGGCCCCTATGGCCCCATATTGTGCATCCCAAGGCTTAATTTGATCAAAGACCTAACTAAATCAACATAAGAACCTAATTTCTTCACTCCCCGATAATCCAACTGGAAAAATAACCCCTATGGGACCAAGTCGCCCATCTGGGCTAATTAGTCCCATCCAGGTGGGACTAAGTCGCCTAGCTTGGCGAATTAGTCCCATGTGGGCTAATTTTGAGGTTTGAGCAGGAAAAATTGGATTTTAAGTTTATTTTTCCTTCATGTCGGCCTTGGGGATCAAATTAATGAGAAAGTTAGGTGGATTGCCTATAAATACAAGCTTTTAAACCCTAATTTAGGATCATCATAACTCATTCATCTTATTCATCATTTGTCTTCCACCTCAAGTCAAGCAAGCTAGGTTTTTTGCATTCTAAGTCATCAAGATAGCTTTCAAGGACATTCAAGGGTAGATTCTTCATCTTTTGCTGCAGAAAATGAAGATCTATCATCATGATTTAGGTATATTAAGGACTTAGAAATCATTGAAGAAAAGGTTAAAAACTTAGTGGATTCATCTCCCTCCTTGCAAAGTCAAAATATCAACAAAAAGTCATTTACAGAGCCAGAAATTAGAGTTTTGAAGGCAGAAACCTGTCAAGAACTGAAGTGCAGACCGAGGGCTTCCGTTTCCACTTTCAGATTTTTAAAAATTCAAGAGTGGACTAAGTCACCAACAATGGTGACTTAGTCCCACTGTACCTATTATTTAGAATTTTTTGTAGATTTGGATACCCATTTGGCTGAAACGGGCTTTGATGCAGTTTTCCAACTCTGGGACTAGGTCGCCCAAAATGGCGTAAGTGTCCCAATAGGCCAAAATTTTAGGATCAACAGCATTTCCAGCCTTCAATCTAGTCTTCAACACATTTCCAATTGCATGCTTTCTATTTTTCTTTTCTGTTCTACTTTGATTGCATTTATATTCATCTTTCTAGGTATTTTTACATTCAACACTCTGTCTTCAAACATTCTACATTTCCCTAGTTTTACATTATTAATCAATAGTTTTTGTCAGTTTATTGCTTTTAGGACATTACATTTAGACATACTTCATCCATCCTTGCATTGATTTTCAGTGTAGACATTTCCCATTTTGGCCCATCTTTCTCCTTTTAGGTGAAAAACCCTAGAAGTGTTACAAGAAAGCCATTGGAAGCTAAAATATTTGTTTACAATATCAAATATATATGGATCGATGAAATGATATTTTTGGGAAAAAAATTACTTGAAAAGATAGATTGCCGACTCTGCCAAGCCTTCCCACAAAAGTCAAATCTTGAAAATTTTGTAGGTGTCTCTCTCACTCAAAATTTAAATGTCATACATCATTTCTCTTTAGAAAATCATTTTTATATATACTAACAAATAATTCTCAACACAATATTTATCAATTGTCTCCAGGAATATCATTGATTTTGGTTGGTGACCTCGAACAGTTACTACTAGTTAATGACAAACCAGCACATAGCAACAAAGGCCGGGCTAGAATATTATGGGAAGAATTTACAAATGTCATTACTTTAGATCACATTTTCAGACAACATGGACTAAACAATGATCAAGAAAGATTTCGCCAACTACTAGCAAACATTAGAGATGAAAACCATACGATAGATGATTGGGAACTTCTAATGGAAAGGTGCAATACAAGGCTTAATGCATCAACCAATACAGATTTTGAAAACAATGTGCACTTGTTTTCAACAAATACAAATGTTCACATCCACAACAGGAAAAAATTGCACTCATTGGCACAACCAATTGCACGCAGTGTTCCAACAAAAAATGGCACAAGCAATCTCACAGAAGAAATTCTAGATGATGAACAAGATACAAAATTATTGTTAAGAGTTATGTTCACAACAAACTTGTGCATACAAGCAGGACTAGTAAATGGAGCTCTTGGATTCATTCAATAGATCTTATATAAACTGGGAACAATGCCACCACAACCACCAACATATGTATTGGTCAAATTTGATAGTTACTTTGGAATACCTTTAGACAATTAACACCCATGTATAGTTCCAATTATACCAATCCAATGAGGAAGCTCGATGCAAATAATGTTGAGATTAGCTTGGGGGCGCTAACAATACACAAAGCACAAGATTTAACTCTTCAAAAAGTAACTATTGATATAGGCCCAATTGAAAGAATAGGATTAATTTTGTCAAAATTTCTCATGTAAAGTCTATACAAGGACACCGCATTATGCCTCATTCACATTCGATAGCTATGAAAAAATCAAGACAGGAAAACAAATTGCAAATAGAAAGGTAGAAGAGCATAGGCTTAAAGCCTTGGAAATAAACTAATGTTCCAAACAGATGTTTTCAAGTATCTCTGGAGCTACTTCAATCATAGTTATGTCCCAATTAAAGTATATGGAGCATTGCGACTTAAGTGGGAATTTGTTCAGTGGCCATCTACCCAAAGGTACTTTTATACTAAGCCATTTTCTATTTGAAAATTTTGAACTAAGTTACATTTACAAGAATAAAAATACCATTTTTTTCTTATTCCCATTTGTGATTACTTTTGTCTTTACACTGCTTATAAGAAAATATTCATTGCAACCATGGACTTTCAAGCTTAGGCCATCAACATAAGATTTATATTGCATCTCTTGGATCTCTAAGATACATGTTTTTCTTACATAATACAATTTTTCAATCATAATGTCTTTAAATTTTCTTGATTGAAAATAATATTTAAGAAATATACCATCAATATATAATTTTTTCATTTATTTTTACTTGTGTTTTAATGGTAAATTTTAAATTTTAAAAAATCACAAAGAATATAATTAATAATTACATCTATAAGAATAATAATATCATTTGTTCTATGAAGTTTTATTTAAATATTACTTTCAAATTAACAAATAATTAAGCCCATTTCTAAACTTAAGCCCAAACCCCCTTCTGAAAAGAAGTAAATCATGGTCGGTATAGCTTGGACGAGTGTGGTGACCGAGTTATGTGAGCTAAAAAATAAACTCATCAAGAAGGATAGCAGGCCCACTGCCAAGAAGAAGGGGAAATTTTTTCTTAGAGCCCAATGATATTACCGCCCTCTGACAGCGAAGGTGGGATCACTAAGGAAAAAGAATCCAAGGGCAATGCCATGGTGGTTGCGAGTGTTGAAGTGGGGATGGAAAAAACTAGTGTGAGGAAGTCCCACTATTTGGAAAAGAACAAAAAGGGAACCCCAGTTGATGATATTTCTAGTGACTCGAAGCAAACCGGTGGTAGGATTGAAGGCAAAAAAGACACTATTGAAGAGGTGAACGAAGGGTTTGTGGAAGGCACTAGAAATTTTTTGGACATTAACAGGGGGCTTAAGGAGGATTCCACTCACTCCTTTGACCCCAAAGCTGGTGGGGAAGAGGAGTTCCTAAGTGGGAAAGGCAAGAACATGGACCCTGGTGCATTGTAGGACCAGGTTGCTAAACTAGAGCGAAAATTCTTTGGCCTCGGCCGGTTCACGGTTAAGATGATCCATATATCTACTATCACTCTGTCTAATGTCATCAAGAAGGAAGCGGATAAAGATTCTAAGGGAGAAGGACCCAAGTGGATTGGGGATGATGTGTTGAACCTCCTGGTCCAAAAATGGGAAAATATAGACAGCTAGTGGTCGGGTCTGGATGGTATTGGTATTTTGTTGTTAATGTGTTGTGTTTGTGTCCTATGTCCATTGTTTTTTGTTATATCTACTTTTTGATAATTTTTTGAACTAGTTCCTTTTTGGCCCTCTGGGCTTTCATTGTAAAGGGTACAACACCTTGTAAATGTTGCTTATAAAATCAAAAACAAATAACTAATAATAATTTAATTTTTCATTTTTTTTAGTATTAATAAAGAATATGCAACATGTACTCATTCTTAAGCTTTTTGAAAATTTTGAAGTTTACTTCTATAAGAATAATAATATCATTTGTTCTATGAAGTTTTATTTAAATATTATTTTTAAATTAACAAATAATTAATAATAATTTAATTTTCCATTTTTTTAGAAACTAATAAAAAATAATTTATTTTATTTTTTAATCATGTTTCTCTTTTAATTCTTAATATTAAATTGTTTAATGCTTAACAATTACAAATTTACATGCTTCATTATTTGCAATGAACTATGCAGCCTTATACTATTGAAGATCAACAAAATTATAGTGTATATCAGTGAAGCCAAGAGAAACAGGTACATAAATTTATATTTCATTTTTCCAGTTCAAGTTTAGCTATATTTTATGTCTATGTAAAATTTATGGATATAAAAAAATCATATTTTTTGGGTTGCCATGCAGAATGTTATCTATTTCGACCAAACAAATGAAGAACTCCAAGAATTCAGGAAATTAAATATATTCTTGTAGAAATTAATACTTTTGAGTTCTATAGATGGTAAATCATATTGGTATGGATGGGGGATTGAACTTCAAAAACATAATTATATCAATGGGAAGCTTAAAATTCAAATGGATGCATGTACATTCTATCAAAATGTGTTTGAAGAAGACAATCAAATAGACTTATTCAATTTAATCCTACTTTACTGGCCTAATTCCTACTTGTACATCATTCTTTGTTGTACATACAACTCTAAGGTTTATTGCCGACCATGTACCAACATTGTGAATGACCACATCATTGAACACGTGATGGAAACACTACCTACAATTAGGTTGATTATGGATTACAGTGAAGTATTCATTCAACATTATGGAATCTAGAAACCAAAAAGATTTCAAAGGAAAAAGGAAAGGACATTCTGGAAGACTTCAAAGACCTTTGAAATTACTGGTTCTCCTCCTTGTATGGGCATGGATTTCACAGTATGTGGTGGTTAAGGTAATTATCTTTATTTTTTTATCAAGTGCAGTTGGGTAATTTTCTTTTTGGATCAAATAGTTGTGATTTTTTTTTAAAAAGGACTTATATCTTTTTCCATTCAGAAGATCAGTATTTTTATGGTTCTTCTAATAAAATTATTTGGGTATTTCTATTAGGTCTTTTTAGTAAACAACATTACCTCTCATTGTGTTGGGTACTTTCAGGGCCTAGGGGCATACCTTATGTTAATTATTGTTGGAGAATTGTAGATCAGACATTCAACTAGACATTTTATTTGGAAAATTGTGCGTCAAGAATTATATATATATGTATTAAATTTTTCAGCAACAAAACTATTCAATTTAGTAATTGTTGTTGCAGAATTATACATCAGACATTCAACTCCACATTATGCCTCAGGATTTGTATATATATATATATATAGTGTTTTGATTTCTTCTTATTCTCAGCATATAAATCTATTTATTTTCCACTCAGGATGGATTAAATTTTCCAACAGCAGAACTATTTATTTATGTTTCAATGGTACTATCTTGGTCTTTTTAGTAAACAACGTTGTGATACCTTCTATTAATTGTTGTTGGAGAATTGTACACCATACATTATTCTCAGCATCTAAATCTATTTTTGTCTCAATGGTAGTATGAATTTCATTTTAGTATATGTAAGGTAAGTTTAATGGACTTAAATCTTCTCTTACTGTGCATTTTTCTAATTCTTGTGGACTTATTTGATTATATTTTTCTCAACTTGTGCAGTTTTCTAATTCATGTGGACTTATTTGATGATATATTCTCTTAAGGTATGTCTAATGGAGTAAATATTCTCTTAATGTGCAATTTTCTAATTCATGTGGACTTATTGATGATATTTTCCAAAAGTGTAATACTTCTTAACACAAATGTGAAAAATTAAAGGTTGTTGTAATGCTTACTTTTTTAGATCACCATTGTAGCCACTCTTTGCAAGTTCATTTGCCTCTACATTTTTCTATAAGGGTGATTAGAATTATTAGAACTAGTAAATATTTTTTCCATAACCTTTTAATAGTTACTATGGCTATAACACATGATTTAGGGCATCCCCTTTGTTTTCATAACAAAACATTTCTTGTGTTTTAATCGGCTTTGGAAACATATGGATGTATCCCTTCCACGGGAAACATCTCTAGATGTCCTCTACAATAAATAAAAATATTTATTAAATATAAAAAATTATTTAAGTTGTATTTTTTCTTTGTGCTTATATGTATTTTGGCAATCTGAAATCCCATTTCTCTTTCTCAAAAATTTGGGTGGGTATTTCCATATTTCCTTGTCCTTCTATCCCCTATCAACAAGGGTTGATGCAAGAGAGGAGCTATTTACAAGGCGTGCTCAACCCTGTTGCAGAGATCTATTATTTGATTGTATTTTCATATCGACTACTTTCAAAGAGTGCACAACCCCTATATGGCCTAATGTGTTACTCTACTAGTACTAACGTACAATCCTTATTCTTCCAGAGGTTTTTTGGTCCTTTTTAGATGGTTTTGTTAAAAGAACGGTAACAAGTCAAATTTCAAGTATAATATCTCTTAGCATAATATAGATTTTAATCGGCTTTGGAAACATATGGATGTATCCCTTCCACGGGAAACATCTCTAGATGTCCTCTACAATAAATAAAAATTATTTATTAAATATAAAAAGTTATTTAAGATGTATTTTTTCTTTGTGCTTATATGTATTTTAGTAGTCTGAAATCCCATTTCCCTTTCCCAGAAATTTGGGTGTGTATTTCCAAATTTCCTTGTCCTTCTATCCCCTATCAACAAGGGTTGATGCAAGAGAGGAGCTATTTACAAGGCGTGCTCAACCTTGTTGCAAAGATCTATTATTTGATTGTATTTTCATATCGACTACTTTCAAAGATTGCACAACCCCTATATGGCCTAATACGCTACTCTACCACTAACGTACAGTCCTTATTCCATCAAAGGTTTTTTGGTCCTTTTTAGATGGTTTTGTTAAAAGAACAGTAACAAGTCAAATTTCAAGTATAATATCTCTCGACATAATATAGATATATTATGCAATAAAATAACTAAACTAGTCTTTAGAATTTTTTCCAAATCAATAGCATTTTTTCTTTCTTAATTTTCTATTTTTAGGTTGAAATTTGTCCTCTACGTAGAAGCATTTTTATTTAATCTTGAGTGTTTCTATCTCTATTTCAATGATTTTATTTTATTTCTATTATGTTAGTTTTTAACCGTGCTAATCTTTGTCAATTTTTGTTGTGTTTTACTTTTTCTACTATTTTAGTTTTAATTCTTATAGGTTCATTTGTTTAGGCCTCAAATATTGAAAACTAATAGCATTTCATGGTTTTGCATGATCACTTGTCAATTTTGATTCCCTAACATTAATCACACATTTCATTATTCTTAAGGGGAGTTAATTTTTTTCTTATATTATTTTTTTGGTGCAAAAAAGTTGTGCATGCTCCCCTCTCACACCTTAGAGTGATCTTGAGGAACAAAAATAACTTTTTTTTGTTTGTCTTCATGATTATCTTGTGTATGATCTCCTCTCACACCTTAGAGAAACCTTAAGAATAAAAAATATATTCTCATTTATGTAGCACAAAGATAGATGTGTATGTTCTTCCCTTACACATTCTTTTGATATTGGGAATCAAAAGCATCCACTCCTTTTTATTTTCCTTTTTCTAGGAGCCTAGTGAACTTAGAAGTGATATTCAAGCATGAAGCCAAACCATGTTTTCTAAAAGGATATATAAATTTGAGGGTGGAAATATCATTCTTAGTTAACCAATTATGTGTTTTAAGCATGTCATGAAGTGAGGCATTTTCATCCATGAATACCCAAACCTTAAACAATACCCCTCAATGTTGGAATCATCATTCTTAGTGCATCTCCATAGAGCATGGAATGAAATGAGAGGGAATTTGACCTCATTCTCACATTCCCTAATCAATACTCTATATTTTTATGGACTTGTGCCTCACATACCTTTGAGTATATTAAGGTTTCATGTACCATTTTTTATCTAAGTAAATAATTTAATAGTTTAATTTAAGTTGACCAAAAATTAACTTTATGTTATATTCATAAAAATGAAGCTTATGTTTTATTATGGAAAAAATATAAAAATTAAGTAGGATAGGAAGCCAACAGTATTATGTTTATATAAAAAAAATTTCTAAGGGAAAATGAAAATATTATTAAATTAGCCTCAAAAGGATACAAAAGGAGGACCTAGGTAGAGAAGGATCATTCATTGTATTGTTGTCAAAACCCCTTTCTCAAAGATTGACCACTTGGTGTTCATTGGCATCCTATTTCAAATTATATGATAATTATGCATTTTATTGACACATGATCATAGGTAGATCCTACTTGTAGAGGTTCTTATCTACTAGTTTAAAAAGCTAAGTTATAGAAAACATTTGTACCTACTGCCATTGTACCTAGTTTAGCTAGTGCTAAACAAACTTCTATAGAAAACATTGTAATGGACTTTCAAGATTCCACTAAATACATCTTAAGAAAGCTTTATAACCAAATAATATCACAAAAAAGAAAGCTTCATGGA
Organism: Sequoia sempervirens; assembly: GCA_007258455.2. NCBI lineage: Eukaryota > Viridiplantae > Streptophyta > Pinopsida > Cupressales > Cupressaceae > Sequoia > Sequoia sempervirens. The sequence continues at coordinate 48,055 of VDFB02156113.1, read as the reverse complement.
CTACTAATTCATTCAATGTCTATCTAATTATATACATGTAAAAATATTTAACATATATATCGACCTATACCTAAACTTGATCAAGCTTGAAAATATCCATATAATCCAAAAAAATCCAAATTTAGATCACCAAATGTAATCAAAAATTATTTGAATTTAATATATATGATAAAAATATTTTTAAAATTTGGTCCAAATATTACATGTATATATCCAGTCATATCTAAAATATATATGTACATAAATAACTTAAAGCTCTTGGTACATATAATCTAGATCCTCTTTATCTTTAATTATCTCTAAAATCTTTTCATGATCTTCAATAGACAACCTACACTTTTGTTGCCATGTCCTCCTTTTGGTAAAGTTTCAAAATTTATTCTTGTTGAGCTATAACTAAGTGATTATAATGTAGAACCTTTTGTCCTAGCATATAATCAATAAATATAATATACCATTTTTATCTATCTTTATTTTTTTGTAATATGTGTCTTCAACAACGATTGATCCAGTGGGATACTCTTTTCCATCACCATCTATCATTGATTCCACAAATTTGCATTTTGGTTGTGTACATCTTAGTAAATAGTAATCTACACTTTCTACATTGTTAGGATTTGCAACAATAGTGAAAATATATCTTGTACACACCATGTAGTAAAAATGTGTAAATACAAGATCAAATCAGAGTTTTAATTTACAAACCATTTAAATATTTAGATAAATATGCTCAACTTAGGTAGAATATAAATCAATTTTAAGTTAAAGTTTAATTTAAAGTTTAAAATTTACCTGTAACAACTAAATTAGATACACATTCATAATCAATTGAATATAGAATATTGTAGACATCGACAATGTCATTATCTTCAAAAGGATACATTGATACTAATTATTTTATTTCTCATTGTGAAACATACCCATCTCTAATATTCTCACATTGTAGAGTATTTGCATTGGTCTCAATACAATCAACACAAAAACGTTATTTTTCTCTCACTTGAATTGCAAGAGGCTTGCTATGTCCTATTATCATGATTTGATCAATGCAAACTTTTAATACCATTAATTGTTTGACAATTATAAGGATTTGATCAATCAATATCTATAAATTTCAAACATCCAAGTAAGAAGTGTATATATTTATTTGAAAATTCAATTCATGTACACTAAAATTCAAATAACAAATTCAACTATGTACCTTTAACTTCCCCAAAAAAGTGTGTGTTGTATATTGAGTCATGAGCACAAAAATTACTTTTGCACCATTCAACAATTTCATTTGCATTCTATATGGCATTACATGTGTGCAAGTTCATGTTGGAAAAAATTTTCAGATTAAGAGGTTTAAGAATTTAAAGATTTGGAATTTAATTTTTTCTATTCTATATGGTGTTACATGCAAGTTCATGTTAGAAAAGTGCATGCTTCACACATGCTCTTACTCCATCATTCTCTCCTTTTCCATATCCACTCTCATAAAAATTCCACAAAAATTTTGTGTCATATCTAGGATGTTGTTGGCTTAACCAATTAAAAGCATTTACAGACTTAAATTATCTTGTGAAGTTACAAATAATTTCATTCAAACCAAATTAGTAAAAAAAACTATATGTGTACACAATATATGAGTAATTGAACAATTCAAGTCTTAAAGTTAAGTAAATAAATAAATAATTATATAATTTTAAAAAAATCATCACTTATCGGCACATCCATCAGACCATATCCAATGTTGTGAAGCATTTATGTCATGTCGTCTTAGGTCTTCAAGAAACATTTTGAAACAATGAGCTACACAGCTTCTATCATGACCTGTATCATCACCGATATAAAAGTGAACCCCTTTGATGACAATTCATTCATCTTTGCTACTTTGTACACCATCTACATGTAACTTGACATGCCTATAGAAAACTTGCACAAAGATTGCAACTTGCTATAAATGATAATATTGACTTTGAATCTCAATTTGAGGACTAAATGTATAGTTCTCATATAAATCTACAATAGAGAGAATACAACCTAGTGGAAAGCAATTCTTTGAGTCATGAAATTTCTTAGCTTTCCATCTTGCACCATGACAATGTTGGATATGTGGATATATGATATTATGAAATTTATTCATAAATTCATTGTTTAACAATCCACTCTCTTTGAGAATAATTTTTTTGGCCTCAACTCCTGACTTTGTTGAGTATTTCTCATATTCAAATCTCTTCCAAATAACTTGCATTGAATGATCAATATTGTCAACTTGTAAAAGATTTTTTAAATTTCCACAATCATTACATATATTTTTTATACATTGTTGTAGACACTGAAAACTGTCATGAATGATATCATGCACTCGAATCAAGTATACTAGCATTATTTCCTCCTAAAACCCATCATCTTTTCACTTAATTGATTAAATCAGCCTAGCTATTTAATTAATTATATCATTTGCATCTATTAACCTAATTAATTTAATTAGGTTAATTCACCCATGTTCATGCTAACATTTCATCTCATTAAATTAAATAAATCAAACTATTTAATTTAAATCCCTAATTCTTCTTATTTAATTAAATAACCCTAAGTTATTTAATTAAATGTCATCACCTTTTTCCCTCTTCATTAAATCACTGTATTTAATGAATATCATCTAATTCTCCTAATTCCCCTAATTTGCATAATTGAAACTATTTCATTATTAAATTACTAATTAATCTAATTCCCCCCACTTGCAAGGGAATATTCCTCCTTTGCACATTCTTCCAAAAGAAATATTACCATGGAATATTCCTTCCCCTTTTGCACTATTAAACTTTTTTTTAATTTTCTAAATCATCCTTTTCCCTCACCCATCAAAATATTCTTACAAAGCTTCATATGCAAGTTAACTCAAAACTTCTTGTGCAAGTTAACTTGTGACCTCTTTTACAGGTCAAAAGTGTGTTTGTTTGGAGGAATATTAACCCTTGATTAAAATCTCATATTTCATTCTCATTTGTTGATGAGAATCCATGATCCATGCCTCCAAATTCTTCCATCCTTGACCATTTATTAGCCTTTTTTATCTCAACCCTCCATTTCTCATTTACTCTCCTATAAATAGGTCACTATTTGGAGAAAAATGGATTCATCTTTTAAAATCAAACTTATGTTGTTAAAATCACTCACACTCACACTCATATTTAGCACACATTTATCATCTTTTAGTTTAATTATTTGCATTAATTGGATTTAGCTTCCATTAACGGCTTCCATGATCACATAATTCATCCATTTAGCTTACCTGTTGATTAGGGTTTGAATCTTTTAATTTAAAATCCATTTAAATTAGCTTTGGATTCACATATCTAGATCATTTTAGTATAAAATCATGATAAATTAGCTTGCATCATGCTCATTTAGATTAAAATCATGTTTTCATACACATCTCACAAATTTTCCATCAGTTTTCTTTAATAAAACTAACTAGAATAGGCTCATTTATCCGCGGGATTGGGAAAGGGTCATTGTTCCACATCAACTAGACACCACTCCCATAATGGGATAGGTTTCAATGGATTAGAGCATGCATTTTTAAGCTTTTGTAGTTTATTATGCTTGGTTTTAATGGATGCTTGGTTTAATTTACACTTGATTGATCCTGGTAAGATTGACGTTAGTGGCTTCATTATGCTCTGATTCTTCATGTATCAAGCGTAATCGACCCATACTAATCTGTTGATCACTGCTGTACATTGAATTAATTTGAATCTTCTAATTTTTTGCATACAAAAGACTTCAAAAATTATGTTGTGCTTCCAAGGATGGCTATATTTGGATTAATTATTGCCATAAATTTTTTATATGACTGTAGGTGTAGATGAAATTCAACATTATTTTGAAAACAACAAGTTTCACGTAATTTATCTATACGTACAAAAGATGGTTCTAGTATCTCAAACATCCTTTGAAAAATCTTCACATCTAATCATTCTTGCTTGAATGCTTTAAAATTTTCACTTTGTGTTGTATCTATGAAATGTTTTAGATGAAAAATTTGTGTACCATCTTCACCTATTATTTGTATAGTGTCTCTTCTATTGAAAGAAACACAAGAGTGGTTGGTCCAATAATCAATCACCTGTTTCTTTACATTTTTTAAAATTCTATCTTTTCGGGCAACCCTACAAATATTGACCCAATTATTCTTAATATTTTCATATAATCTATTTCTCTTTTCAATATATCTTTGAATAGTTCTCCTAAAAACATTTATTACTTGGGAAATCATTTAAACTTGTCTTCTATGTGATAATTTCTTATGAGAAATTTACAGTCATCAATGCTCTACGTGCAGAACTTAAATTAATAGCTTGGCCCTTTCTTTCTTTGCAATTCAATGCTTCTTGCAAGATTTCAACAATTATTTGTTTTAATGAACCTGATGACTCTTTCCTATTATCAACCCCTAACAACTCCAAAATAGGGGTCATTTATTTTCACCTAAATAACTTTTTACATAATTGTGCTCTTCTAATTAGATATTTTTCTTCAAAAAATTCATCCCATATTATTTTAGAGTGTAATTTTATTGTGCTTTCATATAACATATCTTCAAATGAAATATTATTGAAAAGAGAATCCTCATCCATCGAGCCATCAAATTTTTTCATATCATAGAAAAAAATCTATTACTACCTTCAATTTGTTCTTGTACCTATACATTGCCTTGGTCATCAATAATTTCCATGCTTTTTTCTTAAGTAGATGTTCCTTAATTCACTTTTCTCTTCTTTCTTTTTCGATCATACTTCCTTGATCTAGTCTTTTGAATCCCCATCACAAATTGCTCAAATTTGAATTCACCTGCATACAAATGTACATATCTTTACCCTATGATAAAAATGTTATAATGCACTCCTATTTTATCTTTAAAATTAATTTAAATGATGCCATAATACATACCTACACTAACCTTTGAATTCATTTCCTTAATTTAACATTTAAATAAAAAAAGATCAATAGATATTAAGAAGCACAAAATAAGTTGAGGAAAATTAGGTGAAGTGAAGCATATGTTTGAAAATTTCATAGTAAAATTTTTTAGGTGCAAGAATGATCCAAAATTGTGGACTTGTCCCTAATCCCTAAAATTGTCCCTTTAAAGAGAACAAAAAATCTAATTCCAAGATAAATAGTAAATTGTCATTATTTTTTTCCAAATCTTGAAATATTATAGATTTAGAGCATTCACTTTGGTCATTCCATCTTCAACTACAAAGATAAGTACCTTAATTTAGTGCAAATATTTCCATATTATAACATTTATTACTTTAGAGTTCACAAGCCCATAGCTATCATTGATTCAATATTAGGTTAATTAGTGCTTATGTGTATGAATCTTATTTAATTAATCCCAACTAATCTTAGGGAAATTTTAGTGAACTCATCTAATGTTGCACCACCCTACTACATTGCTTTATGGTTTATGCCTTCATAATTTTTAGGTATTTCAGATCCAATATAGCTCATTTATCATTCTTTCCAAACCATCTATTGTTTGATTATTATATTCAATGCCTATATCTATATGTATGAATAAAGATATATCTCACTTGTGGGACATTTCCAAAATCTAATTTTTGTAAAGTGACCACCTTTAAGTTGAATTTTCTTTAATTTGAGGTCATGGAAAAGCCACATGAAATCACATTAGCTTGACCTTTGATCAAATAAAAATTATCAATTGAAAGTTATTTTTTATATATAAAGGACTCAATCGTAGCTAGGCCCATTTCTTTTGGAAGTGTTGGTAGAGTAGGAACAACTGAAGGTAGAGATTATTTAAGCATATAATTATTTTTTTTTTAAATCATTTCTTGGTTGAAGTATTATTCATGCTTTCTTTAGAATTCTTTTGTATCTTCCCACTAATTCTTACAATAATGAACCTAAATTCCAATAATATGATTAAATAATGGTAATCCCTCAAGTATCCTTGGAAAGGTACTAGTATTATCCTACAAGATATTGACATGTTTGAGAAAAAAAGCCTTAAGGTGTAGATAAAATCCTATGTTTTATCCTCAAATGCTTCCCTTTGTTGATAATCAATATGAATATATTTATTTCTCATAGATATCTAATTGTCCTAATTCCATACCTAATGATAATTATATTAGTTTGACCTTTGATCAAAGAAAATCTATCAATTGAAGGTTATTTATATATATATATATAATGGATGTTGAACACCCAGAATACTAAGAGGGGGGTGAATCAATATTCTCTTAAACCATTCAAACATAAAACATCCAATCACTAATACATATTCAACTACAATAAGGAAAGAAAGAATGAAACATTCACAACATCACATAACATATGCACACCAGGATTTTTATGTGGAAAAACCAGGTGAGGGTTAGCTCACAATATATTTAACTGGTTATAGTATATTACAGATATGTTCATAGCCTATTTTTGAACTGTTATAATTGCATCTTATGTATGCATGAATTACAATTCCATTGAAGCACAATAACGATCTTATTCTAATTTTGGTTCAACACTCTGCCTTGCTCTTTATTGGCACAACACTGATCTTCAACTTAACATTCACAACTTAACTTCTCACTACTCTGCTCAAATTTTCATCACATGTATCACATATTACTTTCATTACATAAAAAAACTTAATACAATCCAACATATATACCTATATCAAGTATAACATTAATTAGGTCAGCCTTATTAGATGTAACACCTAAAATGTACAACTTTTCGACACTAAGACTTATCATCCATAACATGTGCCACAATTCAAAATTCAAAAATCCTTAAGATAGGTCGGTATGGACCTAAAATAGATCCCACATAAGAGCACAACACATATTAATCCTTCACAAAATCATCAAATGTGTTAGGTCAGCTTCACATAATACCTAAAAGCAAAAACCTTCAACTATGTATCCACATCTCAACACGTGGACTTCAAAACTTGATGCCATCTAGAATTCACATACTACTAACATCTGGAAACTTACCTCCAAAACTGTAAAGCCAAAGATTCATTTGTGGAGAAGTGTGGATTCTCCTACACAAACACACTATATGAAAGGATAACTATGAAATGCCAGGTTGAACACTGTTACTCATATCTCTCAACTACTTGTCCAAACATGATGAAATATTGGAATTAGTTGCATCTAACATCCAAAAAAATGATGTTAGAAGCGCAGAGTGATATCTTCATTTGTAGAGTGGTGCAGACCCAAAAACTAACTCATTATAACACTGAACTGGTAGATTTGACACTTAGTCAAATTTCCATGCAACTAAAATTTTCAGACCAAATCAACTTGCAGAAATGTCTTCTATAGCAACTCCAAAACCTGTTATGAATGATCAAAATGATCTGCAACAATTTGACAACAATGTTGACATCAATGACAACATTGTATCATGTCGTTATGAACCTTCCATACTCATGTTACCAAACAGCATCATCAATGACAAACTTCAGCAATCTCCCCAAACTTCCAACAATCTCCCCCTTTGTCATTGATGGAAACATGCTAAAAATATCCAAAAGTACTCTCCCCCTTTAACATCAAGGGTAAAGGGTGCCTATCTAAATTGATCTAACTCTTACCAAAACTTCCCCTAAATGATGTAGTCATATATACAGTTATAAAATAATGAATTGACTCCCCCTGAGTCATGTACCAGAGAAAAAACCAAAAAGGTAGTGAGAAATTTCTTTATATTTCTGACATACATACAAAGAATTTGAACATAAATGCATAAAAAAAATAAAGAATGAGTCAACCGGAGGTGGTTGATGCCTACAACTTCTTTAGATGATCTATCCAAGATTTCCTTCCATTATCCCATTCCCTTTTAGCCTCTACAAAAAATATACTTTGCATTTCAAACTCTAACAATAGTTCTTCTCCCTCTTCTGAAGTAGCAAGTACCAATTTCATCTTCTTTTCTTTATCTACACTTAGGAGATCTTTTGAAATGAGTTAGATTTTGGGATTGACTAGATCCCTTACCTCTCCAAACTGCAAAATAATGTGTTATTTTTGTGCCTACAACTAGACGAACTTCTTATGTGTGTCTTTAATGGCATTCCTTGTTACACCTGTGAGGTCGAGTGTCAAATCATAGGCACTAGATGTGTCATTTATTTGGGACTCAATAGAGTCCATCTCCTTCTTTATGCTATGTGTGGCTTCGGGACACTTCATGCCATATTGGTAAAAGGCCTTAGCCTCATCAACACATCATTTTGCATCCTTTACTAATTATGAGAATTTTTTATGTGCAATGGCACATCTCTCAATCATCTCTAACATCTTCTTATCACTTAACCTTTTCTCCACTTCTTTTTCAGCTTCTTTCTTTAGTTTGAATGCATAAGTTTTGATTGAATCAATCAACAGTTTGAAGTTTTCCATACTGGATCTAGAGTGGTGTCAACATTTGATCTGAGTATGTTGTCTTTGAACACTTTGATTGCTTTTTAAATTAGTTCTCTTCTTTTCTAATGCGTTTCAATTATTTATTATCTCATGGATGCATGGAACGTTTCCCAATTGAATCTTGTGGATGAGAGATATCTTTTCCAAATCCACATTTCCTTGTTGCATCGACACCTATAGCAATTAGGATGATACAATAGGTTGAAACTTAGGTTGCATGCTTATAAGATTCTCCAAGGAATCCTCAGAGGAGCCAAAAGATTAACTAGAAGCTTTAGCAACTTCCATAGCCTTTCCCTTGTCCTCTGCAGTACCGAAGTCAACTAATTTATCTTTTTCTACATCTCTGAATGAATCCATGTTCTTGTATTTATCTTCTTATGAATGCTCTTCTTCCTTCTCTTCATCAACCTCTTCTTCTTCATTTTCCACATCATCATTCTTATCATCTTCACCCTTGTTTTTTTTTCTTCCTTTGTAAATTTTTTTTGTGTTTTCCAGAGGAGTAGTGGTGGCATTTTCCTTTGCAATGTATTCTCTAATCATTCCATCCTTATAATCTCCTTTTGTCATGTCCTCTACTTCTAGAGGAGTTTTATCCATAACAGCTTCATCATTAGGATCATGCTCATGTTGAGCATCATCTATCTTCACTTCTTCTATATTTTTTTCAACATTCATTTCTTCTTTAGCCACTGAAGCCAATCCTAGATTTTGTGCAATCTCCTCTACTTCATCATTGCTCTCTTTTTAGATCCTTTCTAGATCACCTTGAACCTTTCCCATAAGGGTAGTAACCCTTTGTTTTGTCCTCATCTCCTTGCTAAATACAATAGCCAATGTGGCTTTTTCCTCTTCAAAAACTGGAGCACCAACTCTTTCCAAGGCTTCATCTTTTTAGCTTTTCATTCTCTTCTATTGCTTCTTGTCTCCTTTCTACCAAAATATTCCATAAGTCATTAAGAATATCCTACTTGATATTTCACATATCAACTTCAAGTACAAAAATATACTTGACAATAGCTTCAATGATGGTAGCCTTATCTACCTCATCTTCATCCTTATATAAATCTACAGTCTCATTCAGCATTTTGTTTTACAAAATACTATTAAATATTTCCTCTAGTTTCATTTAGGAACGAGGCCTTACCGGTTCCTTTTTCTCTTTTTCTTTGCCTTTACCCAAAGTCTTATTTGTTTCCTTTTCTTTCTTCTTCTGAGAATCCTTCTTGGCTTCCTTCTTTTCCCTTACATGGATTTTAAATGCTTATTTCTCTTTCTCTATCACCTCCTCTCTCTTAGTATTAATTATATCAACTCTTCTCATTTTTGCACTTGTTTCACCTTTTGAAGCATCACTCCTTTTGCAGACCAATGGGGGTACACTTCTTCCAACACTTCTTCATCCCAGTGCTTAGATCCATATATTCCTTGGTTTAATTTCTTCTATCATACATTCATTAGTTGACACTAGAAAAGTGATATCATTGTGATATTTTTCAACCATACTCCTAGGAATCCTTTCTCTCATGCATTATTTTTTGGAATACTTCAAAAAAATCAATAAGGGCATCATCCTATGCATTGTTATCTCCAAGAATCCTCATATGGTCTACAATTTGATGAGAAATAGGTCTTCCACTTATCCAATTTACCTTTCCAAATATGGGAAGATCCTTTAAGAAATAAAAGAGTAAGCACATAACCAAAGTGTCATACTTAAAAATAAATATTTCTTCCTTTTAAATTCCTTTAGGTTCTCCACTAATTGTTTCCTAAGCAAGTCACAGAGGTTATAATTAGCACCATTCTCTACCATCTCATGTGCCACATTAATTGTGGTGGAAGATACAAAATTGTCTCTATTTGTATAGTATATCTTGTATCCAATAACCATAGAAGCATATCTCATAGCTAGATTCCTAATAGGATTTATTGCAAGGGCTCTCTTGTCATATGTTGCACCAGTTTTCTCCACAACCACTTCATTTTTTATGGATTTCAACACGGGAACCAGTCTAGTGGAGCATAGACCGATAACCTCTCTTATTACTTCCTTTGTTATCTTGTTAGGCATATCAGTTCCAAAAAATTGATCATGAATTATGTTCAGAGCCATTCCAATCCACTTGACATCATAAAATAAATTGGGGAACCACTACCATACATGTAGTTTCTCCTCATCTAGGTTGTTATATTTTGGCTTTAAGGTGAATTCCTCACTATTTAATTCATTTGACCATATACAACTTAACTTACTTGGACAATTCTCTTCCATTTTTCCATGAATTTAAGCCCTAATACCTTCAGCCAGTAAAACCCCATATGGAATATGCAAGAATGTGTCTAGGGGGTCATCTCCTATAGATTTTGTAGGGTATCTTTTAAATTTAGGTTATGATTTCTTCATAACCTCTATAACCCTTGGTGTGGCCATCTCAATATAGATTCAAATTGATTTAAAACAAGGATTTATAAAAACTAGGGAACACAATATTTCACAAAATACATTTTTACTTCATTCGTCGAACTAGGGTTTTGATGCTCTAAAACTCAATTCGCCTTATGCACTTCGAATTCTCTTCTCACAACTTTGCTCCTTCTCAAATTCATTTCAAAAGAAATGAAATTTCCTTAGTGAATTTTCTTATATCCCTTTGATCTACCCAAATTTTGCATTAAATTCTTCAAATGATAAACCTAGCAACACTTCATCTGTATACACAGTCAACTTCCAAAGGTCCAAAAACTTCTGCATTGACATATTTTATTCTGAAATATTCACCAATAGTTCAAGCATTTTGATCTACATCTCATATCTTCATGTTGCAGCCTCAACACATTTTCTCTAGTGGGGGACAAAAGATATCCATTAAAGCTCCCCCTAAGCCATAACTCTTAGCTTAGTTTTTAGAGGAAACATCTGCATTGAAATATGGTACAGATTCTTCCTTGAATTTTGTCTTTTCTTTCTCCAAATCTTTTATGTTTCCTTTTTGTTCCTTCAAGATCAATCTTTTTGACTGGTTCATTCCTCTTTACTGGATTATCTTTCCTTGTATTTCTACTGCAAAATTTAGCAATATTTCCAAGTCTACTGTAATTATTGAATTCATTTTCTTTGCTTTATCTACACTTAGGAGAGATTTTGAAATCAATAAGAGTTTTGGATTGACTAGATCCCTTACCTCTCCAATCTACAAAATAATGTGTTCTTTTTGCACCTGCAACTGGAAGAAATTCTTGTGCATGTCTTCAATAGCATTCCTTGTTACACCTGTGAGGTCAAGTGTCAAATCATAGGCACTAGAGGAAGTATTGATTTGGGACTCGATAAATTCCATCTCATTCATTATGCTATGTGTGGCTCTAGGCCACTTCATGCCATATTGGTACAAGGCCTTAGCCTCATCAACACATCCTTATGTATCCTTTAGTAATTTTGAGAAATTTTTATGTGCAATGGCACATCTCTCAATCATCTACAATATCTTCTTATCACTTGACCTTTTCTCCACTTCTTTCTCAACTTCTTCCTTTAGCCCAGATGCATAAGTTTTGAATGAATCAATCAATAGTTTGAAGTTTTCCATACTAGATAGAGTGGTGTCAACATTTGATCTGGGTATGATATCTTCAAACACGTTGATTGCTTCATCCATTAATTCTCCACTTTTCCGATGTGTTTCAATTATTTATTTTCTCACAAATGCATGGAACATGTCTCCCAATTGAAGCTTGTGGATGGGAGATATCTTTTCCAAATCCACATTTCCTTGTTGCATCGACAACTGTAGCAATTGGGATGATATAATAGGTTGAAATTTAGGCTGCATGCTCAAAATATTCTTCAAGGAATCCTTAGAGGATCCAAAAGATTCACTAGAATCCTTAGCAACTTCTGCAGCCTTTCCCTTGTCCTTTGTTGTATCGGAGTCAACCGGTTTTTCTTTTTCTACATCTTTGGATGCATCCATGTTCTTGTCTTTATCTTCTTCATGCTCTTCTTCCTTTTCTTCATCAACATTTTCTTCTTCATTCTCCACATCATCATTCTAATCATATTCAAACTTGTTTGCATTTTCTTCCTCTATAAATTTTTATGTGTTTTTCGAAGCAGTAGTGGTGGCATTTTCCTTTGCAATGTCTTCTTCAATCATTGCATCCTTATCATCTCCTTTTGTCATGTTCTCCACTTTTGAAGGAGTGTTATCCATAGCAGCTTCATCATTAGCATCATTCTCATGTTGAGCATCATTTTTTTGCACTTCTTCTATATTTTGTTCAACTTTCATTTCTTCTTCACCCATTGGAGTTAGTCCTAGCTTTTGTGCAATCTCCTCTACTTTATCATTGCTCTCTTTCCATATCCTTTCCAAATCACTGTAATCCTTTCCCACAAGGGTAGGTTATAATTTATAACCCTTTGTTTTTTCCTCAACTCCTTGCTAAATACAGTAGCTAATGTGGCTCTTTCCTCTTCAGAAAGTGGAGAACCAACTCTTTCCAAGGCTTCATCTTTTACCTTTTCATGCTCTTCTATTACTTCTTGTCCCCTTTCTAGCCAAATATTCCATAAGTCATTAGGAATATCCTTCTTGATATTCTACATATCAACTTCAAGTACAACAATATACTTGACATGAGTAGCAGGTGCGAGATTCATCTTCTTTGCTTTATCTACACTTAGGGGAGCTTTTGAAATGAGTAAGATTTTGGGATTGACCAGATTTCTTACCTCTCCAATCTATAAAATAATGTGTTCTTTCTATGCCTGCAACTGGAAGAAATTTGTGTGCATGTCTTCAATAGTGTTCCTTGTTACACCTGTGAGGTCGAGTGTCAAATCATAGGCACTAGAGGCAACATTTATTTGGGACTCAATAGAATCCATCTCCTTCTTTATGCTTTGTGTGGCTCCAGGCCACTTCATGCCATATTGGTACAAGGCCTTAGCCTCATCAACACATCCTTTTGCATCCTTTAGTAGTTCTGAGAACTTTTTATGTGTAATGTCACATCTCTCAATCATCTCCAACATCTTCTTATCACTTAACCTTTTCTCCACTTCTTTCTCAACTTCTTCCTTTTGTCTAGATGCATAATTTTTGAATGAATTAATCAATAGTTTAAAGTTTTCCATACTAGATAGAGTGGTTTCAACATTTGATCTGGGTATGATATCTTTGAATGCTTTGATTGCTTCTTCAATCAATTCTTTTGTTTTCTGATGTGTTTCAATTATTTCTTTTCTCACGGATACATGGAAAATGTCTCCTAATTGAAGATTGTGGATGGGAGATATCTTGTCCTAATCCACATTTCCTTGATGCATCAGAAAATATAGCAATTGGGATGATACAACCGGTTGAAATTTAGGTTGCATGCTCAAAATATTCTTCAAGGAATCCCCGAAGGATCCGAAAGATTCACCAGAAGCTTTAGCAACTTCCACAACCTTTCCCTTGTCCTTTGTAGTACTGGAGCCAACTGATTTGTCTTTTTCAGCATCTCTAGGTGCATCCATGTTCTTTTCTTTATCTTAATCATGCTCTTCTTCATTCTCTTCATCAACCTTTTCTTCCTCATTCTTTGCATCATCATTCTTATCATATTCAAACTTGTCTATGTTTTGTTCCTCTGTAAATTTTTATGTGTTTTTCAAAGGAGTAACTTCATCCTTTTGTACCAATGGTGGCATTTTCGTTTCCAATGTCTTCTCCAATCATTGTATCCTTATCATCTCCTTTTTTAATGCCCTCCACTTCCAGAGGATTGTTGTCCATAGCAACTTCATCATTAGTATCATGCTCATGTTGAGCATCATTTTTTTGCACTTCTATATTTTGTTCAACATTCATTTCTTATTCAACCATTGGATTCAGTCCTAGCTTATGTGCAATCTCCTCTACTTTATCACTACTCTCTTTTTGGATCCTTTCCAGATTACCTTTATCCTTTCCCATAAGGATAGTAACCCTTTATTTTTTCATTAGCTCCTTGCTAAATACAGTAGCCAATGTGGCTTTGTCCTCTTCAAAAAGTGGAGCACCAACTCTTTCCAGGACTTCATCTTTTATCCTTTCATGCTCTTCTATTTCTTCTTGTATCCTTTCTAGTAAAATATTCCATAAGTCATTAGGAATATCCTTCTTGATATTTCACATATCAACTTCAAGTACAATAACATACTTGACAATAGCTTCAATGATGGTAGCCTTGTCTACCTCATCTACATCCTTATATAAATTTGCAGTCTCCTTCAACATTTTATTTTGCAAAATACTATTAAATAGTTCCTCTAGCTTCATTAGGGATTGAGGCCTTACCAATTCCTTTTGTTCTTTTTCTTTGCCTTTACCCAGAGTCTTTTGTGTTTCCTTTTCTTTCTTCTTTCAAGAAGCCTTCTTGGCTTCCTTCTTCTTTTCCCTTACATGGATTTTAAATGCTTCTTTCTCTTTCTCTATCTCCTCCTTGCTCGCAGTATCATTTATATCAACTCTTCTCCTTTTTGCACTCGCTTCACCTTGTGAAGCATCACTCCTTTTGCAGACCAATGGGGGTACATCTTCTTCCAACACTTCTTCTTCATTAGCAACATTGATGCATATACTCTTCTCTCTTGTTACCTTTTGTTTAACTGTTCCTTTTGCAGGGGCAATAGGAGGTGCTATGGTGGTGATCTTCTTCTTCTCTACCCTTGTAGCATGTGAAACCAAAGGGGATTTCTCCCTTACTAGAGGATTGGTAGTTGTCTTCCTTTTCTCTCTAGTAGAAGGTAAAGCCATAGAAGACTTATGGACAAATGGTGGAGTGGTAGTTGTTCTACTAGATTTCCTTGCACTCCTAGATGCTTCTCCAGCACTCATATCTACTCTAGCTCTTTTTCTAGCATATACATTCTTATGCATATACATCAACCATAACATCAACATTCTTCCTAATTTGTGGCTTCTTCTGCTCCATGTGAACTTCCATGGACTTTTCTTCATAAGTCCTATATCTAGGTTTTGTTTCATCCTTCAAGCTCTTCAGCAAAATATTGGGATAACATGTTATTTCTTGCTCACTAATCTCATATTGTAGTGCTTGGATCCATACATTCCTTGGTTCAACTGTATTTGTCATACATTCATTAGTTGACACTAGAAAAGTGATATCATTGTGATATTTTTCAACCATGCTCCTAGGAATCCTTTCTCTCTCATGCATTATTTTTTGGAATATTGCAAAGAAAGTAGTAAGGGTGTCATCTTGTGCATTGCTATCTCCAAGAATCCTCATATGGTTTGCAATTTTATGAGCAACAGGTCTTCCACTTATCCAATTTACCTTTGCAAATATGGGAAGCTCCTTTAAGAAATAAAAGAGTACAAGCACATAACCAAAGTGCCATACTTAAACACATATTTCTTCTTTTTAATCTCCTTAAGATTCTCCATTATTTTTTTCTTAAGTAACTCACTGTGGTCATAATCAGCACCATTCTCTACCATCTCATGTGCCACATTAATTGCGGTGGCAAATATAGAATTATCCTTGTTTGTATAGTAGATCTTGAATCTAATAACCATAGCAGTGTTGGAAACAAGCAACACTAAGAGGGGGGTGAATCATTGTTGTGCAAAAATTCAACTTTATTATTCTATCATTTAACTTAACCATTCAACAAAAGAAACATGCATCAAAAGAAAGAAAATAATCACCACACCATAACACCAAAATTTTTACGTGGAAACCCTGTTAGGGGAAAAACCACGGTGGATGGCCAATCCATAATATAATATGAGTATACCCAAAATGAAAAGTACAAAATGGGAATGCACTTGCATTCAAGCTCACTACCTAGAGTTCACTACTCAAAAAGGATGGGCTCACTACCCTAAAATAATTTGGAATAGATCCAAAAGAATGAACTAATGAAATAGCATCAACAATGCTTGATTACAATTCCAATTAAGCTTTGTAGATAATATCATGTCCTTCTAACTAATTCAACAGTTATGCTCTGCTCTACACAACTCACTCTACAAAAATCTTAATGCACAAGTCAAACTATGCATAATCGCCTAATCGTTGTTCCTGATGATCGCAACACACCACCACACTTCCTTTTTTCATATCTCAAATGATATATTGAATCTCTTATATATATTTGCATCTAGAAATCAAGTCACTATAGGTCGGCCTTAATAAAACTTGGAAATACTATCAATTGTTGGCCCAAAACATGAACAATTTTGATGCGCACCCAAACAAGTCGGTTGGACTATAGCTAGGACCCATAATTAAATATTTGAACATAAAAATATTTTAAATAATTTTACTTTACACATCCACAACGTGCCATATTCACTAAGTTGGATACAAAAAGCACGTAGATAGAAAACATCCTACTGGACCTCCAAGCTCATATTGCAACTAATGCAACACCAAAAAATTCAATAATAAGATAATATACATGCTCAATAAGCAATCCCAGGGGTCCACAACTCAAAACGATGATCCGGTGAAGTAGAAAAATTAATTGACTGACCGGATACCCTATTCTTCAAGTATTTTGTTAGTAACACACAGTATTTCACTTTATTTGTTGGTATTATTAGATGTTGATTTTCGGATCATGGAAATGACTTCAGTTGCCATCAATGACAACACTAGAATCCATATGCCAACAATCTCCCCCTTTGGCATTGATGGCAACACTTAGTGAAAAATGACTAAGTGTCAACACTGGTAAGTACATTGTCAAAATTCAAAATACTGCTCCCCCTAAGAATGTCAAGGCATTTTTCCCAGCACTCTCTCCCCCTTTGACATCAATGACAAAATTTGGGGAATCCAAATTTTCAAAACTATTGAGACTTACAAAAATTTGGAGACGTCTACAAAGTTATTCTTCAGTCCATTTAAGTTTGATTCCCAGACACTCCTAAAACTCTCCAAAATGGTTATATGACCACAAAGCAGATATGACAAAGTTTTTGTTGCTTCGAGACTTACCGGATTAGGAGTGGCCATAGCATCTTTAGCTTCTTTCAGAGCATTCACTATTGTCTCAATCTTTGGACTAATTAGTCCCCTGAGTTCACATACTCTACCAACAATCCTTTCATTTTCAAGTTTTAGACTCTTTATTTGGTTGAGAAAATACATTACCTAACTTTCTTGATTGCAAACACCACCAGCTAATGGGTCAAAAGTATTGGAGATAGTGAGCAACTATTGTTCAATTTATTTCACCTTCTTCTCATTTGCTTTAGTAAATTTTGACAAAACCAAGCAAGATTTGTACACTTTTCCTCCTTTATACATAGTACCTTGAATATTTTTTATGCAAGTGCCTAATAGAGCTTTGTCTTTGGCAATTAATTCATTTAGGCTACCAACTCTCTTCTCCTTGAACTCCTTTTTCACTTTAACCAAAGTAGATTTCTCAAAAGATTTAAAATGAGAATCTACAGAATTTATTAGCTTCTTTAACTCATCGGAGGAGGAACCTAATGGATCCAAAACATAAGTAGGCATTAATTTATTTAGAACTCTAGATGCAAGCTTTAGCAGTTCACTATCCTTTATGTGAGATTTTAGTATCTTCTCATTGGCTTTGGCTTGAGAAATTTTAGTGACCTTCATCATCTGAATTGGAGACAGAGTAGATAGGTTAATTGAGCTTTCAACTAACTCGGGAACTGACTCATCCTGTTGCTCTAATAGAGATTTCTTTACTTCCTCTATTCTGATTTCTTGATCCTTTTCTTTTTCAACCTTGGATTCTGATTCAGGATTGACTTTAGGTGTTTCAACTTCTTCAGTATACACCTCCTTCTCCTCAGGTAGCACCTCAACAAGAACCTTATTTACCATAGGTGTCTGCATTTTCCTCATCAGGAGAAGTCAAAATATCCTCAAATTATGGAGGATCAGACACATTCATGTTCTCCTCATTCACATTCTCTTCTTCTAATTCATTTACCTCCACATTCACTTTCTCATTTCCTTGAACATTTCAGTATCGATTTCCTCAGTGTTAATCTTATCCCTTGACAAAAATTCTTGTAGAATTTCCTTAGTTTCACTAACAATAGCGTCAGTTTCACCAATCATGATTCTATTTACCTTTGTTTTGCTCCTAAATTTATTTTTATCTTTTTCAAGGAATAAATCCATTTCTTCAATTGTCATTTCTGGGCACAAATCCGCAAGAACTCTCTTCCTCATATTTTCTTCTTCTGATAAGGGACTCAACCTCCTAGACTCCAAAGCATTATACAGACTTGTAGGAAAACCATACATGATTTCAACAAGGAATTTATTAAAAACATTCATATTCTTTGTTGTTGCCTCTTCAAGAATTCTCTTACCGAATTCATCAAAGGTCTCATACCAATCACAAAGTGGCTTGAGATTTCCATCTTTCACTATTGCATCCTCAACTTCCTTAACAGACATACTAGGCTTGTCAATTTTGGCCTTTTTCTTTGCTTCTTCTCCTTTGCCAGAATATTTTCTCTTATTCAATTTGACAGCCTGTGTACTAGTAGCCTTTATCTCTCTTACTACTTCTTCTGAATCAATCTCTTCCTCTTCATCTGCAGACAGCTTTTTAAGATCTTGTGCTTTTATTCTTCTTCCTTTTTCTGGAAGACTCAGCTTGACTTGGCTGAGCTGGAAGGGAACTTCTAGTGTGAGCAGGAGATGTTCTTGGACCAGTTGATTCTTCCTTTTCTTTCTTCTTTGTTGAATCAGCTTCATCTCTTTTCCTTCTCACTTCTTTCAGTTGTTGCATAGGAATGCCCATACTCTCTACAAAAGCTTTTGTCTCTTTTCTTACCCTTTTGATTATCATGGGCTTTTTCAATTCCGAATGAACCTGCAAGCTTTTCTCTACATAAGTACCAAACCTTTCTTCTCCTTGATCCAGTGGAGAATTCAGCAGGTGTTCAGCATACATCCTTAGAATGTTCTCATCTACTTCATAACCCATAGGCATGATCCAAACTGTTCTAGGATCAACAGCTTTCATATGGCACTGGTCAATGTCTATCATGAAGAAAATAGTGTATTTGTATTGCTCTACTATTGAAACAGGAATTCTCCCTCTGGCGTGCATAAAATTCTAAAAAAATTTAAAGTATCCCCACAAGATTGTATTGTGGGTCTGTCGATCACCTAGTCCACATAGCATATTCCATATCTGAATAGCTACCAGCATATCATTATGCCACTGAACTTTACCAGCTCCTGGTACCTCACCCAAGAAGTAGAAAAACAAACATATTAGTAGTTTGTCGTATTTGAATATGTTCTTCTTATCCTTCTTGATTTTTCCCAAATTCTCCAATAACTGGCTTTTGAGCAGTTCGCATAAATCATAGTCTACATTCTATTTTACCATTTCATATGTTACACAGATAGCTGTGTCAGATACTAAATTCTCCCAGCTTGAGTGATAAATCTTATAGCCGATAACCATTGATGAAAATCTTACATCCACTATGGCAATATCATCTATCGTCATTGCTCTTCTATCCCATTTCGAGCTTGTCGCATCGATAACCTTATCATTTTTCACAAACTTCAAAACTAGAAATTTACTGGTGGAATTTAGTCTTGTAACTACACATATAGCTTCTTTTTTTATTTTTAATGGCACATCCAACCACATGAATTCATCATGGACACAGCTCAATATATATTGAACCCATTCATCTTCTTTAAATATGGGGAATTTCGCAAATTGAAAAAATTTCTTATCTTCTAGGGTTTTAAATTCCAATTTCACAGTATAATGTTCTTGAATTATATGATGAGAGTAAAAATCCAAAAAATAAGAGGTTCCAAAATCTTCAATGTTTGCATGCACATAATCCCTAATATCCTCAATATGCAAGACTTTGTACGGCACCAATGAAAATGCATCTAAGGGCTATGTATCTATGGACTTATATGAATGCCATTTGAACTTTGGACATGGCCTATCCTTAACTTTGACTACCAGAGGAGTCAACATGATTGCCATCACACAAATTTATAGGTTTTCAATAAATACCTTTCGAGGATGAAAACAGAGTTTGATTGCAGATTCTCCTTTATGCTTGCATCTCTCCACAAATTTGCAATGATCACTTCAGAGCTCTCCAAATTGCTTTTCTCCAAATGCAATATGACAAATGAGGTTTGAAGTCGTTCCTTTTATTGTCCACATACCTAACTCCATGTTTTGCAATAAATTCCCTTGCCCTAACTCATCTGATTTCCTTCCTTTCAGGCACCAAGATAGATGACTCTTATGCGGATCTCCAATATGCTTCACTAATGCCTTTGATTCATTTCACAACATCTAAAAAGTATCAACTCTCTTACTAGACACATTTGGATTCTAGTATCATTCACTTGCCATAGGGGGTTTAAGATTTTTTCTTGATAGTTCCCCCTATGCCAAAGACCTAAAATTAATTCCTTGAGGAATTACCAGAAGTTGCTTTTGGTGCAGGTCCATTTCCTTCTACAGAAGGATTCTTCTTCACCCATTTCTTCTGCATTTTCTTTTTGATCACATTAGTAGTGACTTTTCCTTTTCCTTTAACATCCTATTGCATGTTTTGTTTTACTGGACCTCTTATGTTCCAACAAAATCCAGTGATGTGGAAAAATTTGTTGCAATTGTAGCACACAACACTTCTCTCTCCAGGCCAACTGTTCCACTGGCTTTGACTTGATCTACATTGATTAGAAATATGTCCAAATATATTGCATGCATGGCATCTAACATTTCTATGAAATTTATTCATCACAATTATGCATTCACTTGACTTATGACCATACTTATAACAATTAAAACACTGACCTGAGAATGATGGTCTTCTTGTGTTCACCCTACTCCTACACTAAGAAGCCATATGACCACATTTGTTGCAGACATAACAATAGCCATTAAATCTTTTAGAATTTGGTTGCCTTATCCAATTTCTTCTAGTTCCTTGAACATCTAACTTCCTTGTCTGAACCTTCCTTGTCCAGAATTCCTTTGTCCAAATCCAGAACTTTCTCCTTCTTCATATCCAAGACCTCATATGTCACCATCAATCCTCTATCCTTTGATCAGTTCATCAAGTTTGGCTAAGCTTGCTTTGAATTTCTCCTTATACTCATTTGTAGTAGCAATTTCATCTCTGGGATCATCAAGTTTCTTTTCAAGCACTTCTTCATTTTTCTTGGATTGCTCCAATTCATTATCTAGTCGGCTACATTGTTCAGAATTTTCTTTCAAAGACTGTGCAAGCTTTTCTTCATTCTTCTTCTTGTCCTCAATCTCCTTGGTCATTTTCATCATGATAGATTACATCTCTCGCTTCAAGGTAGCATTCTCTTTGGAAAACTTTTCACATTCTTCTATTTTCTCTTTCAGATCCAGACTAAGTTGTTCATCTTCCATGCTTTTGTTCTTTTGTTTGAGTTGGCCACATAATTCATTTCTTTTCTCCTTAATTCATTGATTTTTCGTTTTAGTGACTGAATGATTTTTTTTGCATTCTCAAGATTTTCTTGCAGTTCCCGGTTCTCATATTTTATCTAGTCAAGATCATCTAGGGGCACCATAATTTGTTGAATATTTCTTGTATCCATTGAGAAACACTTTCCAAGATCTCCTCAAGTTGTAATACTTCTTTCGAGGAACTAGCTCCAATACCAATTGTTGGAAACAAGCAACACTGAGAAGGGGGGGTGAATCAGTGTTGTGCAAAAATTCAACTTTATTATTCTGTCATTTGACTTACTTAACCATTCAAGAAAAGAAACATGCATCAACATAAAGAAAATAATCACAACACCGTAACACCAAAAAATATATGTGGAAACCCTGTTAGGGGAAAAACCATAGTGGATGGCCAGTCCACAATATAATATGAGTATACCCAAAATGAAAAGTACAAATTTGGAATGCACTTGCATTCAAACTCACTGCCTAGAGCTCATTGCTCAAAAAGGATGGGCTTACTGCCCTACAATGATTTGGAATAGATCCAAAAGAATGAACTAATGAAATAGCATCAAAAATGCCTAATTACAGTTCCAATTAAGCTGTATAGATAATCTCATGTCCTTCTGACTGATTCAACAATTATGCTCTACTTTGCACAACTCGCTCTACAAAAATCTTAATGCACAAGTGAAACTGTGCATAATCGCCTAATCGTTGTTGCTAGTGATCACAACACACCACCACACTTCCTTTTTCATATCTCAAATGATATATTGAATCTATTATATATATCTACATCAAGAAATCAAGTCACTATAGGTCGGCCTTAATAAAACTTGGAAATATTATCAATTGTTGGCCCAAAACATGAACAATTTTGATGTGCACCCAAACAAGTCAACTGGACTATAGCTGGGACCGATAATTAAATATTTGAACATAAAAATATTTTAAATAATTTTACTTTACACATCCACAATGCGCCAGACTCACTGAGTCAGCTACAATGAGCAAATAGACATAAAAATCCTATCGGATCTCCAAGCTCATTTTGCAACTAATGCAACACCAAAAAAAATAGTAATAAGATAATATACATGCTCAACAAGCAATCCCAGGGGTTCACAACTCAAAACGATGATCTGGTGAAGTAGACAGATTAATTGATTGACCGGATACCCTATTCTTCAAGTATTCTTCCGGTAACACACAGTATTTCACTTTATCTGACGGTATGACTAGATGTTGATCTGTGGATCATGGAAGTGACTTTAGTTGCCATCAATGACAACACTACAAGCCATATGCCAACAAGCATCATATCTCATAGCTGGATTCCTAATAGGATTTATTGCAATGGCTCTCTTAACATATGTTGCACCTATTTTTTCCATAACCACTCCATTTTTTATGGATTTCAACACAGGAACTAGTTCGGTGGAGCATAGACTGATAACCTCTCTTATTGCTTCTTTTTTAATCTTGTGAGGCATATTAGTCCAAACAAATTGATCATGAAATCTACTCAGACCATTCTGATCCACTTGACATCATATAAGAAATTGGGGAACCACTGCCATACATCTAGTTTCTTCTCAGTTAGGTTGTTATAATTTGGCTTGTTATCAACTAGGATTGCACCCTAGCTAAGCCTAGACTTAGCTAATCCAGTTGAAACATGGAAACATCTTTGAGCCTATGGGTTGCTCATAGTGAAGATTAATCTCCAAATAAAAGGTTGCTTCCCTATGATACCTCCTACAAACTACCTTCTTTGAAAGGAAAAGGGGTAGAAAGAAACTTGGAATTGAAACCTATCCTAGGAGGTGATGCACCAAACATTTTAGATCTACTTGCTGGTCAAATTCACAATCTAATTCAATAAATAGGCCTTTAGTCTTTACAAAACTCAACTAAGCATGTAAAACATAAGTATTTCATATGTAAGGACTAATATTAGAGTTTGCTAAGGGAAAACAACCTATTTTCACAACTTCAAACAACTAAAAAATAGCTAGCACAAACTATGGCATGCATCAACCGTGCATCTTCTTGCACTGTTATTGCTTGAAAGAGACAAAATCAAAGGATTCTTAAGCATGAATCATAGAAATATCATCAATCATTCACTCATTACTACACATGAAGTATCAAGAAGGATAACTTTGCTTTCTTTCTTGAGAAAATAAAGGAATTTGCTACTAAAAGTGGATCAATTTGAGTTACAAAACTTCTTAGACTCTCCACAATACTCAAGAGAGGAAGAAGGAAAGAACTGAGTAAAAACCTAAGTCTTTTCTCCTATATACAAAAGAGATTCTCAAAGTTTCAAGAGGTGGCACTTGCAATTAACTGCAACTAAAATATCTTCCAAAAACTCTCTCATGAGCAGAGATGAAAACCCCCAAAAATAGGGCCCAAAACTAACCCAAAATGAGTGAAAATAGGTGGAAACTTTCCCTCCCAAGTGGAACTATCAAAAGGACTCTGAAGTCACTCAGTTCTAACTAGAAATCAGAAATAGGCACTTCAGTTCACTCCCCTTTCCATTTTGCATTATTTTGAAATGAAGTTAACTGATCTAAATAGATATTAAAGAAACCAATTAAGGATTACTTTAACTCGTGTTATGGGTTTGTCTATTCACTACATCTACATGATATCTATTACAGCAATTTTTAATTGATTGCTCTAATAATGTTTACATTATCTAACTCCATTTTACGTCATGCAAAGTTGATTGAGGTTGATGTTTGAGTTTTGGTTTGCACTTTGCAAGTAAGAACTACAAAGTTAAACTAATACAAGGTGGAGGTATTATTTTATGTAAAGTTTTTAAAATAAAAGTGAAAAAATACCCCAAAAGGGGTCGACCAAGCTTAGGGCAAAAGAAAACCCTAAACAGCATACCCACTGCCTCATCTTGCATTTTCACTTCATTTTGCATTGCACTATTGCTTTGTTGCACCGTAAACGAGAGTTTGAACTCGAGCCTTCCTAGAGTCTATTGAGCGAGATATCGAGTTTTCTATGCCTTTTATGCAAAAATTTGTAAAAGAAACGTGGTATTTTTTACTTCTCTCTATGTTTCATTTAATTTGTGAGGATTTGTATGCCAAAAGTTTCCATTCCCAGTCTCTGTTATGCAGAAAAACCATGAACATGCTTTGAATTTCTATGTATTCCTTTGCATAGAAGTACTATGGGTTCTCAAAACTTGTGACTTTATCTACTCGGCTTTTTGATATAAAATGAAGTGAGTCTTCTATTTCCTTTGAAAAACTCGAGACTTGACACTTGTTGTAGCTCCTTTTGTCACTGTGTAAAGATCATTTTCCTAACCACGGCATATTCTTGCAGGTATTGAGGGCTTTGTTCTGACTTTGTGGTTGAGATTTCCCTATTTCATTTTCTAGAAAGGACAATAAACCCTCCTTTTTGCTTTAACTTTTTTTCATGGCTCAGCCCATGAAAATTCACTCATTTTATCCATGGGTTCTCTTGAGGGTTTCCTTTTAAATGCAGGCCAAGATTTTTATTTCACTGTCTTGCCTCATGCTAAGGATTTATCTCGGTCTCACAGGCATTATGTAGAAATAGCTAGTTGACAAAGACACTATTCACTCTATTTGCTACATACAACCCCTCTAATTATTACATATCTTCAATACTACAGACCTGTATTCTCTAAAAAACATTTTTACATTGAAACAATGTCCACTCTTTTTGTAGACATGGAAAATATACCGACATACTTGATCCCAATTATTAACACCATTTCATCTTGAATCATCCCTCATTCTAACCATTTAATCGAATACCTTTATTTGATTAAACTCATCAATTTTCCTCTATAAATAATTTTATCTAATTAAGTCTTTCTCTCTTGTTAATTAAATCAATCTATCTGATCTAATTGACCCTATGTCCATATTAAATTAAATAATCCCCTTTATTTAATTAAATATCTAAGGTCTATCTATTAAATTAAATAAATAAAACCTTGTTTAATTTAAGCTAACCAACCATCCCCTTTAGTTAAATAAAACAAAATATTTATTTAACTAATTCTAAAATCACATTCTTCTCATCTTTGATTTAAATAAACCCTTAACTCTAAGTCAAATTTGTCACATCATCTAATCTCTCATTAAATTAATTAACCCTTGATTAATTTAATCATAATTCATGTCTCATCCTCTAGCTTTTGCCACTTGCACATAAAAATAGATTAGGAATATTCTCTCAAATTTGAATTCAAAATCCAAGTGGACTTTTGTCCTTCCAACAAGACATTTACTTCACCTAATAAGTCCTTTTTCCTTGAGCCGAGTGGCATTTAAGACATTCTTTTTCCCTCTTACATGTCATTTCACTAATTTCAAATATCACCTAATTGCATTTATGGGAACATTCATCAAAATGTGCACATCCTTCATCCATCCATCTCTTGACAAGTGGCACCTTGCCATTGGTTGAATGTTAGTCCCACATTGCTCCATTTTGGGAATTCCTCCAACTTGTCATTCTATAAATAAGAGGCTTCATTCCTCATTTTAGCATCCACAATTTGAGCAAACTTACTATACTCAAATCCATACTCAAGCATTAACATTCTCATCCATTTCATAGCTAGGTTATCCAGATTTTCATCTTGGAGCACACTTCAATCTTCAACAAAGTGAATCACATTTTTATCAAATCATCAAGTCTTGCATAGGAGTTGGGAAAGGGCCAATTTCCACGTCAAATTGGCACTAATTCCCCCATAAGATCAAGAGTTTGCATTGCTTTTAATAGGATTTAATCTATCTTATTATTTTTATAGTGTTCTTGTTTTCATTCCTATTTGAGCATTGATGAATGGATTTTATCGATAACTTGGATTTTAACTTGCATTTCAATCTTCTAATATGTGTATTCTTTGTGTTTTGCAAGTATTAGGATCTTGATTCATACACTTTCATTCCTCAAAAGTGATTTTCCCCTTTTACAGACAAGCTTTCATAATAAGTTTATTTACATGCTTCTTTAAAGTACAAGATTTTGGTAGAAGTCAGTAAAGTATTTTATCTCATGAAAGAATAAGAGATCTTGTGGAATATGAAAACTTTGTCCTTTGATCACTCCAAACTGCTTATGATCACTCTAAACTACTTCTACATGGCAGTGTCGCTACTTGTGAATTTATCCATGCTTTGTTTTCATGCTCAATATCATCTTTCCTTGAAAACACAGATTGATGTTATAGTGCACTATTATTTCAACAATGTGCTTGTATCCTTTGTCAAATAGAAACATGACCTTCATAGAATGCTTACATGATGACTTGCATGACCATGTTCTCATAACTATCATCATGAAGTGTCATTTACCTGAAACTAACCCTGATATATTCCTCATGTTGATTGTTAGCTATCATCCATCTCCTCTTTATATTCACTATTTTATTGTGACATGCAATTTTGGAATGATTCACAATCTATTTTTTTGCTTTAAGAGGAAATTCTATGGTTGGTTCCTCACTATGTGATATCTTTTGATAGCAGTTTTTAAAGGTTTATCAAGGACTTTGGTAACTTGTCTTTACCTCTAGGCTGTTGTGAACATATGACTATGAACTAAAACTCATTTATGGACTATCCCTAGGAACTTTTGGATGGATATTACTTCAAATGTATGGATTTCATATGATATAAACAGCAAGAAATAATGATGTGACAATGACAATGAAGTGACAGAAATGAATGATATGACCATAGCTCTAAGGCTTATTTGTGATTGTCACTTCAAAGTGAAGGGTTACCTTCATTGAACTCTCTGACTTGACAATCATGAGTGAGTAGTCCTATGTTAATTATGCACATGATAACTTGCTGATATGATTCATATGCCTTCTTGAAAGCTTGTAGTGATTGCATAAAAACTGAAATGGCTTCCATAGATTTAAAATATACTTCAAATGCCTCTTAAAAACCAAGAGGGGAGCATGTTGGGCTCAACCCTTGTGGGAGCCCATTTTCTCCACATGTTGTAATGTTAAAACATGAAAATATGAAAAATAAAATGAACCTATACCTGTACAGTGAACAAATAAGGTAGAAAAATAATGAAGTTGAAAGCTTCCAATGATGCATTAATTCTTCTACTCCTGAATGTTTGTGAATTATGCATATCTGATCAAATGATTCATAGGAGTAGATTATATATCTATTGAAGTATGCTTATGAGGAGAAATTTGATTTTGAGCTCTAAAACAATCTATTTCTATAGGTGTCTCCGGAGCAACCAATGGAGGAGTTGGAGCTAAAACTGAAGACACAACTATTAACTCTATGATTCATTATTCAGGAAATGATGAATCAAACTTCCTTTCATGTTCTTTTCTTCTTTAGTTGTATAGTTTAATCCTTGTGTTTCATTTAATCATGTATGATCAGTTACTCCCACGGCTTGTGTGGGACATCATGTTTCATTGTAAAATGAATAAATATAGCAGTACTATGCAAAATTGTGTATTTTTTGGTGTAAAGAACATTTGCATAATAAAACTGAACTTCATTTGAAAATATCCTTTGTGAAATGACAAAAATTTAGTAGAAATTTGTATGTACCTTTTTCCTAGCTGCAAACTATGTTTCAGCCCTACCTAATTGAGCTATAAGCAAAAATTAGGTAAAATTTTGGCAACATCTTAGGGGTTTTTTTCCTGCTAAACAAATAGACCAGTAGCCTTGAATATCCATTAGGCATAGGATTCCATTCTTTCTTTTTTTTACTCAGAAAACTACTTGTATCTCAGCTATCAGGAACTATACAGCAACAAAACTAAAAACTAAAAACAATTGTCATGGCTTTGTTTAGGACAGAACCAGCAAACATGTGCATCTACACTTATGGGGAAAAAAATTGAACTGAAGCATCCTACCTACCTAAGCTAATCAGATGAACCATGTTGTCTAAACAAAGTCGTTAACTGATTGGGAAAAATAGCTACCTTTTCTCATGATTTTTTGGCATTTTTCATGCATGACAGTAACAAAAAGATATAAGCTAGAAAGAAGAACCATTTGCATGTTTACAAGCTCCCATTCTTCTTCAAAAAACCAAAACATACACTTCATCTTGTACATCTAATATATGGTGGATAAGTGAAAGAGAATGCCTTGTTTGGTTATCTTGAACCTGGGGCTTCATCCCAACAAAGAATATAATAGGACAGCCTCTTGAAAAGGAGTCAAAACAAGTTGCCTTGACCTATTCTTCATGATTTACCTCTTTAACAACCAACTGCTTAGGCTGATCTAACTCTTGCTCTATCTCCTTTGGAAAAATTATTTCCTCCTTGCACTCAACCAAGGGTGATCCCACAATAGTGGTTTACAATTTTTGGCCAAACTAGACACTGAAATAATTTTTTTAACTAAATCTTCACTTTCGGGCACCTATAGCGGCTAAACCGTGAGGAATTTGAATATGATGCAAATTAGAGTTTCGTGTCATTTTATCTATAGATTCTAAATATATTTTTTTCAAAAAATTTGGAATCATATTGCACTTCTTTTTTCATCTCCCTCGAAAACTAGTTTTTTTCATAAAACAACATTTTTAAAAAGTGACACTCACCGTATAATGCATAAAAATTTTTCAATGAAGGATAAAATTCTAATTCTTTTGAATTTAGATTTTTAACTCTGATATATAGTTCTTCCACTTGGTTAGATAGTTTTTATTGAATATTTTTTCTTTAATCAAGTTTCGAAGTCAAACCAATTACAATTCAGACATATCACGACTGTATAATGCATAATGTTTTTTGTATGTATCAAAATTCAATTTTATTTTTTTTGTTGGATCAAGGACTTCAATATCTGGTGCACTCATATTTTTTAAAAAAAATTGATAATCTTCTATTTTTCCACATGTGTAGTACAAAGAGCTTGATTTTCGGTGAAAACCATACATTCACAAGAAATAAAAAATAAATATAATAATCAAATTAAATTTATTAAAATTATACTTTTTTGGAAGCTTATAATAAGGACTACATACTTACAAAAAATAAATTTTAAATGAATTCATTTGATCCCCCAAAAGGTAAATCAAAAGTGTTTTTTATTAGCATTTTGATAGGTGTAAAGGAGACTCCATTATAGGTATGGTTTAAAACTAGTGGGGTTCTATCCAAGGGGGGCTGGTCTAAGGTGGTTTGATCAAACCCTCTTCAATTGGAATCCTTTAAAAGGAACTTTTCAAGGCTTAAATCATTATATTTTCTAAAAATATGTGATTTCAGCAAAAATTAGGATGTCCCAAAAAGTGTAAACCACTATTGTGGCAACACCCCCAACTCATGTTTTTCTTCATTTATAGGAGCTAATTTTACATCAAAACTTGCACATAAGTCTTCCAATTCATCCCAAAAAGAGTTATCTTCAAAATTTTATTTATTTTCCTGTATAGGAGTACTTACCTCATCCTTATGAAAGCTCTCCTAAATGCTTGTAGGAACACCAAGACCTTCATTTTGATGTATAGTTTATGTTTTGGTTACTTGTTCAACCCGATAGTTAGCCTTATCTTATGCAAAACGAGTTGGTTAGCCTCCAAAACATAACTGTCCTTTTGCTCTTCTAGCTGAATTGAGGCCTCAATCTCTTCCTTGCTAGCCTCTTGAATGTAGCACAAAGGGAGTTCTAAAAAAAATCAAGATGTTTCACATCCATGGAGAACATGATCTTCTTTGCAAATAGGGCTCTCTTCTTTCGACAGACTTTCTAGATCTTCTTCATCACTGTACTACCTGGATACCTCAAAATGACTTTCAATATTTTTTTTTTTCAAACTAATCTGCATCCTCCTCTTTGTAAACATGCAACACATCATGTTCCATAATGTCTGCTTGTTGCTCCAAATCAGCTTGTAAGATGAGCATTTGTATGTTCTCTTTGTTACTGTCATCAAAATTAGGTAGATGATCAAACAAAGAAACTGAATCTTCCTCTTCATGTGGTGTCTTATCCAATGAACCAACCTTCTTTGCACATCCATCATTCTCATATTCAGCTAAGAAGATGGTACAATCAGCAGCAACCTCTTGCTCTACATCTGATTTTTATGATTTGGTGGCACAAAAGGGACTGTAAGAACCTTCAGCTACTGAAGTAGGATAAATATGCTCATTTCTAAGTACATTATGAGGTATTATGGACTTCTCTTGGCTATGAATTGCCTATTGTATTGAAGGAGCACTCCTAAAACATGGAATTTTGATTGGTTTGGACTCTACAAACCCTTGCTCTTGTTCAATATTTTTCTGCTCTAATTGGTAATACTCTACAGCTAAATGCAGTGGATTTATATTTCTCATCTTCTCCATGATGAGTGATCTATTTTGATCAATGGGCTACTCTGTAACTACACTAGGTTGTACCTGATTACTTTCCTCAACTTGCAAAGGATGAAGGCTTGTGAAACTTGGAATCTTAGATTCTACAACCTTTTCCTTTTCCTGGTTTTGGATTGGTATGAGAGGAAAGGCCTCATAAATATTTGGTGTTTTGAAACTAGGAATGCAAGGGGCTAATTGGATTTCATACCTTTGTACTTGTGCAAGCAAGTGCTTTAATTGTTCTTCTTTGGTTGCAACCTCCCTTGCAAGATCTTCACGTTGTCTCCTCTACATCAGCAAGTCTTTCTCATAGAGATAGGCTTGATAAGCCATCTCTTCTTGTTGTTGATCATACTCTTGATGCCTCTTGATCTCTTCTATCTTCTTTGTGAAGTCTTACAATGTGTCCTTGATATCATTCATGCTATTCTTTATATCCCTAACCTCCAAATCTTGGAGGTGATCAGAGAGTGTTTGAATTGATTTGAAATCAGAGATGTTTCTTGAGGCTGATTTTGGACATATGAATGCTAATATGAAGGTTGAGGAGGGGTGGGTGGGAGGTAAGCATGTTTAGCATGCTAATATATTGTTGTTGCGTGGCCGTTTGGAATAAAACCAGCAACATTTTTAGTCTGATACGGATATTGAAAAGGTTCTAAAACTGCATTTTGGTAGAATGAGGGAATAGGAACATAATTTCCTTTGACATATTAGAACCTTCTAATGAGTTGTATTTTTCATAAAATTCTTTCCTAAATCAACAAAACTAGGTTTGATTTAGAAAATTTTGTACATACCAGCGAAATCGCTAGGTGATTGGAAGGATTCTACGAAGGAAAGAACCAAGAATATCACCTAAATCATGATCCTTGATAGTCTTTAAGCTTATGGATTTCTGAAATCAGTAGATTTGAACCTATAGAGTCACCAGGTGTGTGAGATACTTCCTCTGAAGGCTGATCTTGTTGATATACACACTGAATATCAACAATGGATAAGAACTTATGGACTGTAATAGTCTGATCAGTCTCACCGGGTGTGCCAAAAATTGTTATTAACTAGGATTGCACTTTAGCTAAGCCTAGACTTAGCTAATCCTGTTGAAACATGGAAACATCTTCGAGCCTATGGGTTGCTCATAGTGAAGATGAATCTCCAGATAAAGGGTTGGTTCCCTATGATACCTCTTGCAAAATACCTTCTTTGAAAGGAAAAGGGATAGAAAGAAACTTGGAATTAAAACCTATCCTAAGAGGTGATGCACCAAACGTTCTAGATCTACTTGTTGGTCAAATTCATAGTCTACTTCAATAAATAGGCATTTATTCTTTACACAACTCATCTAAGCATGTAACGCATAAGTATTTCATATGTAAGGACTAAAATCAGAGTTTGTTGAAGGAAAACAACCTATTTTCACAACTTTAAACAACTAAAAAATGGGCGATCCCACAATATTGGTTTACAATTTCTGGGAGATCCTGATTTTTGTTGAAATCACATATTTTTAGAAAATATAATGATTTAAGCCTTGAAAAAGTTCCATTTAAAGGATTCCAATTGAAGAGGGTTTGATCAAACCACCTTAGATCAAACCCCCTTGGATAGAACCCTGCTAGTTTTAAACCATACCTATAACAGAGTCTCCTATCAAAATGCTAATAGAAAACCACTTTTGATTTACCTTTTGGGCGATCAAATGAATTTATTTTAAAATTATTTTTTGTAAGTATGTAGTCCTTATTATAAGCTTCCCAAAAAGTATAATTTTCAATAAATTTAATTTTTTTATTATATTTATTTTTATTTCTTGTAAATGTAGGTTTTTCACCAAAAATCAAGCTCTTTGTTCTACACATGTGGAAAAATAGTAGATTATCAATTTTAAAATATTAGTGCACTAGATATTGAAGTCCTTGATCCAACAAAAAAAGAGGAATTTTGATACATACAAAAAAAGTTATGCTATTTATAGTCTTCCTATGTTTGAATTGTAATTGGTTTGACTTCAAAACTTGATTAAGGAAAAAATATTCAATAAAACACTATGAAACCAAATGAAAGTGTTAATTATCGTAGTTACAAATCTAAATTTGAAAAAAATAAAATTTTATCCTTTAGGGAAACAAAGGTATGTTGTATACAGTGAGCATCACTCCTTAAAAATGGTGTTTACTAAAAAAAAAAAAACCTAGTTTTCGAAGGAGATGGAAAAAGAAGTGCAATCTGATTCCAAAAAAATTGAAAAAAATATATTTAGAATCTACATAAAAAATTTCACAAATTACTAGTTTTTGTCATCTTCAAATTCCTCATGGTTTAGCCACTATAAGTGCCCGAAAGTGAAGATTTAGTTAGAAAAATTAGTTCAGTGTCTAGTTTGGCCAAAAATTGTAAACCAATATTGTGGGATCACCCAAATAGCTAGCACAAACTATGACCTGCATCAACCATGAATCTTCTTATGTTATTATTGATTGAAAGAGACAAAATAAAAGGATTCTTAAGCATGAATAAAAAAATATCATCAATCATTCACTCATTACTACACATGAAGTATCAAGAAGGATAACTTTGCTTTCTTTATTGAGAAAATAAAGGAATTTGCTGCTACAAGTGGATCAATTTGAGTTACAAAACTTCTCAGACTCTCTACAATACTCAAGAGAGGAAGAAGGAAAGAATTGAGAAAAAACCTAAGTATTTTCTCTTATATACAAAAGAGAGTCTCGAAGTGTCAAGAGGTGGCACTTGCAGTTAACTACAACTAAAATATCTCCAAAAAACTCTCTCACGAGCAGAGATGAAATCCCCAAAAATAGGGCCTAGAACTGACCCAAAATGAGTGAAAATAGGTGGAAAATTTCCCTCCCAAGTGAAACTACTCAAAAGGACTCTGAAGTCACTTAGATCTAACTAGAAATCAGAAATATACACTTCAGTTCACTCCCCTTTCCATTTTGCATGATTTTGAAATGAAGTTAACCGATATAAATAGATATTAAAGCAATCGATTAAGGATTACTTTAACTCGTGTTATGGTTTTTCCTATTCAGTGCATCTACATGACATCTATTAAAGTAATTTTTAATTGATTGCTCTAATAATGCTTACATTATCTAGCTCCATTTTGTGTCATGCAAAGTTGATTGAGGTCGATGTTTGAGTTTTGGTTTGCACTTTGCAAGTAAGAACTACAAAGGTAAACTAATACAAGGTGGAGGTATTAGTTTATGTAAAAAATTTAAAATAAAAGTGAAAAAATACACCAAAAGGGGTCAGCCAAGCTTAGGGAAAAAGAAAACCCTAAATAGAATACCTGCAGCCTCATCTTGCATTTTCACTTCATTTTGCATTGTACTATTGCTTTATTGCGCCACCAACAAGAGTTTGAATTTGAACCTTCTTGGAGTCTACTAGGCAAGATATCAAGTTTTTTGTGCCTTTCATGCAAAAATATGTAAAAGAAATGTGGTATGTTCTACTTCTCTGTATGTTTCTTTCAATTTGTGAGGATATGCATGCCAAAAGTTTCCATTCTCGGCCTCTATTATGCAGAACAAATGAACATGCTTTGAATTTTTGTGTATTCTTTTACATAGAATTATTCTAGGTTCTCAAAACCCATGACTCCATCATAGTTACTGAGCTTTGATTTTTTCATATGATATTTGTATATTTACCTACTCGGCTTTTTGACATAAAATGAAGTGAGTCTTTTATTTCCTTTGCAAAACTTGGGACTTGACACTTGTTGTAGCTCCTTTTGTCACTATGTAGAGATCATTTTCCTAGCTGTGGCATATTCTTTCAAGTATTGAGGAATTTTTTCTCACTTTCTGGCAGGGATTTCCCTATTTCATTTTCTGGAAAGAGCAGTAAACCCTCCTTTTTGCTTTAACTTTTGTTCATGGCTCGACCCATGAAACTTCACTCATTTTATCCATGGGTTCTCTTGAGGGTTTCATTTTAAATGTAAGCCAATATTTCCATTTCACTATCTTTCCTCATGCTAAGGATTCATCTTGGTTTCACAGGCATTATGTAGAAACAACTAGCTAACAAAGACACTATTCACTCTATTTGTTACATACAAACCCTCTAATGATTACATATCGTCAATACTCCAAACCTGTATTCTCTAGAAAACATTTTTACAATGAAAAAATGTCCACTCTTTCATTCCTCAAAATTGTTTTTCCCCTTTTACAGACAAGCTTTCATAATAAGTTTATTTACATGCTTCTTTAAAGTACAAGAGTTTGGTAGAAGTCAGTAAAGTATTTATCTCATGAAAGAATATGAGATCTTGTGGAAAATGAAAAATTTGTCCTCTAATCACTCCAAACTGCTTCTACATGGCACTGTCACCGCTTGTGAATTTCTTCATGCTCTATTTTCATGCTCAATATCATCTTTCATTGAAAACATAGATTGATGTTATAGTGCATTGTTATTTCAATATTGTGCTTGTATCCTTTGTCAAATAGAAACACGACCTTCATAGACTATTTACATGATGACTTGCATGACCATGTTCTCATAACTATCATCACAGAGTGTCATTTACCTAAAACTAATCCTGATATATTCCTCATGTTGATTGTTAGCTATCATCCATCTCCTCTTTGTATTCACTATTTTACTATGACTTGCAAGTTTGTAATGATTCTTAATCTATTTTTGATGTAGAAAAAAGGACCCTTTGCTTGACATGGGAATAATTCATGATAAATGGGACTTAATGAGCTCTTAATCTAGTTTTGTGAGGCATTTTATGTGTCCACACTAGGTCTTGGACCCTTGCAAATCAAATAACATGCTTTTAACGACATCTTGTAAAGGAGTTTCACGCTTTACTAGACTTAATTAACCTATTTCCACTAAATCCAACATTATAAAATGTGTTTAATAACATTATTACATCAATCTAGAAGGTTCCTAACTTAATGATAAACTAGTGTTGTAATGTGTATTGCACATTCACATTGGCTCTTGTGAACTCCTAGGCTATGTGGACCTCATTTTAGTGTTGTAAAGTGTATTTAATCACACTTTCACATTGATTTTTGTGTCCCAAGCCCTATTTGACATTTAAATCATCACTAATAGACCCTATTAACCCATATTGTGCATCCTGAGGTTCAAATTGATCAAATGCCCGACAAGGTTGCATTTTAGACCTTATTTCCTTATTCCTTGGCATCTAAGCTATCCAAATAGCCCCTGTGGGACCCATTCACCATGTAGGTGGATCAGTCCCATCTAGGTGGGACCCATTCACCATGCAGGTGAATCAGTCCCATCCAGGTGGGACCCATTCACCATGTGTGGTGAATGAGTCCTATTTGTCCCCATTTTGACCTTTGAGCAGGAAATAAAGTAAAATTTGAGTTTGATTTTGCTTTATGTCGGCCTGTGATGAGGTATTAACGGGTAAAATAGGTGAATGGCCTATAAAATCACATCTCTAAACTCATTTTTACATCCATTAACTTAATTCACACCCATTCTTCATTATTCATCCATCAATCTTCTCTTTCAAGTCAAGCAACTTAAGGTTTTATCATTTCAAGGCATTAAGACATCAATTTTCAGACTTTCAAGGGAAGATCCTCCATGTTTTGTTGCAGAATTTCAAGATCAATCATCATGGCAAGGTAATCCATTCCATTGTTGCATGTTTCATTCCTTCCTTTCATCATTTTGGTTTAATTACCTTAAAGGGTTTAACTTAGGCAAACCCCCATGCCCTAACATTCAACATCTTTCTCTCTTGTCTTGTTTGTATGTAGATTTAGATCTTTTGGAACCTTGGAAATCATTGAAGATCA
The DNA here is from genome assembly GCA_007258455.2 of Sequoia sempervirens. NCBI lineage: Eukaryota > Viridiplantae > Streptophyta > Pinopsida > Cupressales > Cupressaceae > Sequoia > Sequoia sempervirens. Next base: position 10,876 of record VDFB02156113.1, on the reverse strand, counting down.
AGTTACAACTTTGCTAAAGTCTTATCCTCTTTGTTCAAGTTAAAATATCAACAAAAAGTGACTTTCAAACGCAAATCCGACAGTTTCAGAAGTGGACACCTGCAGGAAGCCAAAGTGCAGATCGAAAGCTCCAGAATCCACTTTTGAGTATTCAAAAAACCAAAAGTGGAATCATTCACCATGAGTGACGAATGAGTCCCACTCTAGGGTTATTTTTTGGATTTTTACATTTTTAGATACCCTTTTGTCAGAAATGGGTTCTAGTATAGTTTGGCAAAACTGGGACTAATTCACCCAGAATGGCGAATGAGTCCCTCCAAGCCTAAAAAATAGCATCTGAAAAATTCCAAAATCAATTTCCACCCTTCATCAAGATTCCAGGTGCACACTTTCAGTTTGGTTCATTTCTATTAAGTTTTGCATTCATTTATAGTTAATTGTTGCATTAAACACAATGTGTTTTCAAGCATAGCATAGATCTTAGCTTTTCATTCAAATTCAATCATATAAATCATTTAATTGTATTTATTTTACTTCATTTAGCTTAGAAAACAATGCACATAACATAATTTGAGTGAACCATTAGCATTTTTGCTCCTATCTCTCTCCTTTTAGGTGAAAAACCCTAGAAGAGCAAGAGTTGTCCATAGGAGCCAAAAATCAACAGTTCACTATTTTGTTGCTTCAAGAGGAAAGTCTATGGTTGGTTCCTCACTATGTGATATTTTTTGACAGCAGTGTTTAAATATTTATCAAGGAATTTGGTAACTTGTCTTTACCCTTGGGTTGTTGTGAACATTTGACTATGAACTCAAACTCATTTATGGACTTTCCCTAGGCACTTTTGGATGGATACTACTTCAAATGTATGGATTTCGTATGATATAAATAACAAGAAATAATGATGTGACAATGACAATGAAGTGACAGAAATGAATGATATGACTATAGCTCTAAGGCTCATAATTTGTGATTGTCACTTCAAAGTGAAGGGTTGCCTTCATTGCACTCTCTGACTTGACAGTCATGAGTGAGAAATCCTATGTTAATTATGCACATGATAACTTGTTGATATGATTGATATTCCTTCTTGAAAGCTTGTAGTGACTGCATGAAAACTTAAATGACTTCCATAGAGTTAAAATATACTTCAAATACCTCTTAAAAACCAAGAGGGCGGCATGATGGGCTCACCCTTGTGGGAGCCCATTTTCTCCACATGTTGTAATGTTAAAACATGAAATTCAGGAAAATCAAATGAACCTATACCTACACAGTGAACAAATAAGTTAGCAAAACAATGAAGTTGAAATCTTCCAATGATGCATTAATTCTTCTACTCCTGAATGTTTGTGAAATATGCATATTTGATCAAATGATTCATAGGAGTAGATTATATATTTGATGAAGTATGCTTATGAGGAGAAACTTAATTTTGAGCTCTAACACAATCTATTTTTGTAGGTATCTCTGGAGCAACCAATGGAGGATTTGGAGCTGAAACTGAAGACACAACTATCAACTCTATGATTTGTCATTCAGGAGATGATGAATCAAACTTCATTTCATGTTCTTTTCTTCTTTAGTTGTATAGTTTAATCCTTGTGTTTCATTTAATCATGTATGATCAGTTACTACCATAGCTTGTGTGGGACATCATGTTTTGTTTTAAAATGAATAAAGATAGTAGCAGCATGCAAACTTGTGTAATTTTCTATTGTAAAGAACATTTGCATAATAAAATTGTACTTCATTTGAAAACATCCTTTGTGAAATGACAAACATTTAGCAGAAATTTGTATGTACCTTTTTCCTAGCTGCAAACTATGTTTCAGCCTTACTTGATTGAGTTGTAAGAAAAAATTACGTAACATTTCAGCAACATCTTAGGGGTGTTTTCCTACTAAAAAAATAGACCAATAGCCTTGCATATCCATTGGGCATAGGATTCCATTCTTTCTTTTTTGTGACTCAAAAAATTACATGTATCTCAACTATCAGGAACTATACAGTAGCAAAACCAAAAACTAAAAACAACTATCATGGTTTTGTTTAAGACAGAACTAGCAAACATGTGCATCTGCACTTATGGAAAACAAAAACTAAACTGAAGCATCCTACCTGCCTAAGCTAATCAGACAAACCAGGCTATCTAAACAAAGATGTTCACTGGCCGGGAAAAATAGCTACCTTTTCTCATGATTTTTTGGCATTTTCCATGCATGACAGTAATAAGAAGAGATAAGCTAGAAATAAGAACCATTTGCATGTTTGCAAGCTCCCCCTCTTCTTCAAAAACCAAAACATACACTTCATCCTGTACATCTAATATAGGGTGGATAGGTGAAAGAGAATGCTTTGGTTGGTTATCTTGAACCTGGGGCTTCATCCCAGCGAAGAATCTAATAGGACAGCCTCTTGAAAAGGAGTCAAAATAAGTTTCCTTAACCTATTCTTCATGATTTACCTCTTCAACAACCAGCTACTTAGACTAATCTAACTCTTGCTCTATCTCCTTTGGAAAAGTTATTTCCTCATTGCACTCAACCAGCTCATTTTTTTTCATTTATAGGAGCTGATTTTACATCAAAACTTGCACAAAAGTCTTCCAAATCATCCCAAAAAGAGTCATCTTCAAAATTTTATTTATTTTTCTTTATAGGATTACTTACCTAATCCTTATGATAGCTCTCCTAAATTCTCATAGGAACACCAATACCTTCAGTTTGATGTATAGGTTCTATTTTGGTTACTTGTTCAACCCGATAGTTAGCCTTATCTTTATGCAAAATGAGATAGTTAGCCTTATCTTGATGCAAAATGAGCTAGTTAGCCTCCAAAACATAACTATCCTTTTTCTCTTCTAGCTGAATTGAGGCCTCAATCTCTTCCTTGATAACCTACTCAATGTAGAACAAAGGTAGTTCTAAAAACAAATTAGATGTTCCACATCCATGGAGAACATGATCTTCTTTGCAAATAGGGCTCTCTTCTTTCGAAAGACTTTCTAGATCTTCTTCATCAATTTACCAGCTGGATACCTCAAAATGGTTGTCAATATTTTGTTGTTCAAACTAATCTTCATCCTCCTCTTTATAAACCCACAACACATCATGTTCCATAATGTCTGCTTGTTGCTCCAAATCAATTGGTAAGATGAGAATTTGTATGTTCTCTTTGTTACTGTCATCAAAATTAGACTCTTCATGTGGTGCTTTACCCAATGAACCAACCTTCTTTGCACATCCATCATTCTCATATTCAGCTGAGAAGATGGTACAATCAGCAGCAACCTCTTGCTCTACATCTAGTTTTTCTAATTTGGTGGCACAAAAGGGACTACAAGAACCTTCATCTGCTGAAGTAGGATAAATATGATCATTGCTAAGTTCATTATGAGATATTAAGGACCACTCTTGATTATGAATTGGTTGTTGTATTGAAGGATTACTCCTAAAACTTAGAATTTTGATTTGTTTGGACTCTACAACCCCTTGCTCCTATTCAATCTTTTGTTACTCTAATCGATAATACTCTATAGCTAAATGTAGTGGATTTATATTTCTCATCTTCTCCATGATGAGTGAGTTATTATGATCAATGGGTTGCTCTGTGACTACACTAGGTTGTACCTGATTACTTTCCTCAACTTGCAAAGGATGAAGGCTTATGAAACTTGGAATCTTAGATTGTACAACCTTTTCCTTTTCCTAGTTTTAGATTGTTATAAGAGGAAAGGCCTCAAAAATATTTTGTATTTTGAAACTAGGAATGCAAGGGTCTGATTGGATTTCATACCTTTGTACTTGTGCAAGCAAGTGCTTTATTTGTTCTTCTTTGGCTGCAACCTCCCTTGCAAGATCTTCTTTATATTGTCTCCTTTGCATCAGCAAGTCTTGCTCATAGAGATAGGCCTGCTAAGCCATCACTTCCTATTGTTGATCATACTCTTGTTGCCTCTTGATCTCTTCTATCTACTTTGTGAAGTCTAACAATGTGTCCTTGAACATCATCCATGCTATTCTTTATATCCCTAACCTACACATCTTGGAGGTGATTAGGAGAGTGTTTGAACTGATTTGACATCAGAGATGTTTCTTGAGCCTGATTTTGGACATATGAAAGTTGATATGAAGGTTGAGTAGGGGTGGGTTGGAGGTAAGCATGTTGAGCATGCTGATATACTACTATTGTATGGCTGTTTGGGATAAACTTAGCAACATTTTGAGTCTAATACGGATATTGAAAATGTTCTAAAACTACATTTTGGAAAAATGAGGGAATAGGAACATAATTTCCTTGATAGTTTGACATATTAAAACCTTCTAATGAGCTGGATTTTTCATAAAATTATTTCCTAAAACAAGAAAGCTATGTTTAATTTAGAAAATTTTGTACATACCAGCAAAATCGCTAGGTGATTGAAATCATTTTGTGAAGGAAAGAACCAAGAATATCACCTAAATCCTAATCCTTGATAGTCTTTAAGATTTTGGGCTACTAAAATCAATAAATTTGAAGCTGTAGAGTTGATAGGTGTGTGAGATACTGCCTCTGAAGGCTAATATTTCTGATATACACACCGAATATCAACAATGGATGAGAACTTATGGACTATAATATTTCGATTAGTCCCACCAAGCATGCCAAAAACTGTTATCAACTAGGATTGCACCCTAGCTAATCCTAGACTCAGCTAATCCTTTTGAAACATGGAAACATCTTCGAGCTTGTGGGTTGCTCATAGTAAAGATGAATCTCTAGATAAATGGTTGGTTCCCTATGATACCTCCTACAAACTACCTTCTTTGAAAGGAAAATGGTTAGAAATAAACTTGGAATTGAAACCTATCCTAGGAGGTGATGCACCAAAGGTTCTAGATCTACTTGTTGGTCAAATTCACAATCTATTTCAATAAATAGGCCTTTAGTCTTTACACAACTCATCTAAGCATGTAACAACTAAGTACTTCATATGTAAGGACTGAAATCAGAGTTTCTTGAAGGAAAACAACCTATTTTCACAACTTCAAACAACTAAAAAGTAGCTAGCACAAACTATTTCCTACATCAACCATGCATCTTCTTGCATTATTATTGCTTGAAAGAGAAAAAATCAAAGGATTCTTAAGCATGAATCATAGAAATATCATCATTCACTCATTACTACACATGAAGTATCAAGAAGGATAAATTTGCTTTCTTTATTGAGAAAATAAAGGAATTTACTACTACAAGTGGATCAATTTGAGTTACAAAACTTCTCAAACTCTCTACAATACTCAAGAGAGGAAGAAGGAAAGAATTGAGAAAAAATCTAAGACTTTTCTCTTATATACAAAAGAGAGTCTCGAAGTGTCAAGAGGTGGCACTTGCAGTTAACTGCAACTAAAATATCTCCAAAAAACTCTCTCACGAGTAGAGATGAAAACCCCCAAAAATAGGGCCCAGAACTGACCCAAAATGAGTGAAAATAGGTGGAAAATTTCCCTCCCACGTGGAACTACTCAAAAGGACTCTGAAGTCACTTAGATCTAACTAGAAATCAGAAATAGACACTTCAGTTCACTCCCCTTTCCATTTTGCATGATTTTGAAATGAAGTTAACCGATAAAAATAGATATTAAAGCAGTCAATTAAGGATTACTTTAACTCGTGTTATGGTTTTTCCTATTTAGTGCATCTACATGACATCTATTAAAGTAATTTTTAATTGATTGCTCTAATAATGCTTACATTATCTAACTCCATTTTGTGTCATACAAAGTTGATTGAGGTTGGTGTTTGAGTTTTGGTTTGCACTTTGCAAGTAAGAACTACAAAGGTAAACTAATACAAGGTGGAGGTATTAGTTTATGTAAAATTTTTAAAATAAAAGTGACAAAATACCCCAAAAGGGGTCGACCAGGCTTAGGGAAAAAGAAAACCCTAAATAGAATACCCGCAGCCTCATCTTGCATTTTCACTTCATTTTGCATTGTACTATTGCTTTATTGCACCACCAACAAGAGTTTGAATTCGAGCCTTCTTGGAGTCTACTGGGCAAGATATTGAGTTTTATGTGCCTTTAATGCAAAAATATGTAAAAGAAACGTGGTATGTTCTGCTTCTCTGTATGTTTCTTTTAATTTGTGAGGATATGCATGCCAAAAGTTTCCATTCTCGACCTCTGTTATGCAGAACAAATGAACATGCTTTGAATTTTTGTGTATTCCTTTGCATGGAAGTATTTTGGGTTCTCAAAACCTGTGACTCCATCATAGTTATTGAGCTTTGATTTCTTCATTTGATATTTGTATATTTACCTGCTTGGCTTTTTGACATAAAATTAAGTGATTATTATATTTCCTTTTCAAAACTCGAGACTTGACACTTGTAGCTCCTTTTGTCACCGTGTAAAGATCATTTTCCTGGTTATGGCATATTCTTGTAGGTATTGAGGGATTTTTTCTCACTTTGTGGCTAGGATTTCCCTATTTCATTTTCTGGAAAGGACAGTAAACCCTCCTTTTTGCTTTAACTTTTGTTCATGGCTCGACCCATGAGACTTCACTCATTCTATCCATGGGTTCTCTTGAGGGTTTCATTTTAAATGCAAGACGAGATTTTCATTTCACTATTTTTCCTCATGCTAAGGATTCATCTTGGTCTCACAAGCATTATGTAGAAATAGCTAGTTGACAAAGCCACTATTCACTCTAGTTGTTCCATACAACCCCTCTAATGATTATGTATCTTCAATATTGCAGACCTGTATTCTCTAGAAAACATTTTTACATGGAAAAAATTTCCACTCTTTCATTCCTCAAAAGTCATTTTCCCCTTTTATAGACAAGCTTTCATAATAAGTTTATTTACATGCTTCTTTAAAGTATAAGAGTTTGGTAGAAGTCAGTAAAGTATTGTATCTCATGAAAGAATAAGAGATCTTGTGGAATATAAAAACTTTGTCCTCTAATCATTCCAAACTACTTTTGAACACTCCAAACTACTTCTACATGTCACTGTCACCGCTTGTGAATTTCTCCATGATCTATTTTCATGCTCAATATCATCTTTCATTGAAAACATAGATTGATGTTATAGTGCACTATTATTTCAACACTGTGCTTGTATCCTTTGTCAAATAGAAACATTACCTTCATAGACTGTTTACATGATGAATTTCATGATTGTGTTCTCATAACTGTCATCGCAAATTGTCATTTACCTAAAAAGAACCCTAATATATTCCTCATGTTGATTGTTAGCTATCATCCATCTCCTCTTTGTATTCATTGTTTTACTGTGACTTACAAGTTTGTAATGATTCTCAATCTATTTTGTTGCTTCAAGAGGAAAGTCTATGGTTGGTTCCTCACTATGTGATATATTTTGACATTAGTGTTTAAAGATTTATCAAGGACTTTGGTAACTTTTCCTTACCCCTGGGTTGTTGTGAACATTTGACTATGAACTCAAACTCATTTATGGACTATCCCTAGGCACTTTTGAATGGATAGTACTTCAAATGTGTGGATTTTATATGATATAAATAGCAAGAAATAATGATGTGACAATGACAATGAAGTGACAGAAATGAATGATATGACCACAGCTCTAAGGCTCATTTGTGATTGTCACTTCAAAGTGAAGGGTTACCTTCATTGCACTCTCTGACTTGACAGTCATGAGTGAGCAGTCATATGTTAATTATGCACATGATAACTTGTTGATATTATTCATATGCCTTCTTGAAATCTTGTAGTGACTGCATGAAAACTGAAATGACTTCCGTAGATTTAAAATATACTTCAAATACCTCTTAAAAACCAAGAGGGTAGGATGTTGGGCTCAACCCTTGTGGGAGCCCATTTTCTCCACATGTTGTAATGTTAAAACATGAAAATTTGGAAAATCAAATGAACCTATACCTACACAGTGAACAAATAAGTTAGCAAAACAATGAAGTTGGAAGCTTCCAATGATGCATTAATTTTTTTTCTCCTATATGTTTGTGAAATTTGCATATTTGATCAAATGGTTCATAGGAGTAGATTATATATCTGTTGAAGTATGCATATGAGGAGAAATTTGATTTTGAGGTCTAACACAATCTATTTCTTTAGGTATCTTCGGAGCAACCAATGAAGGAGTTGGAGCTAAAACTAAAGACACAATTATCAACTATGTGATTCACCATTCAGGTAATGACGAATCAAACTTCCTTTCATACTATTTTCTTCTTCAGTTGTATAGTTTAATCCTTATGTTTTATTTAATCATGTATGATTAGTTAGTCCCATGGCTTGTGTGGGACATCATGTTTCATTGTAAAATGAATAAAGAGAGCAGTATTATGCAAACTTATGTAATTTTATATTGTAAAGAACATTTTTATAATAAAATTGAACTTGATTTGAAAACATCCTTTGTGAAATGACAAAAATTTAGCAAAAATTTGTATGTACCCTTTTCCTAGCTGCAAACTATGTTTCAGCCCTACTTGATTGAGTTGTAAGTTAAAATTAGGTAACATTGCTTTAGGGTGAATTCCTCATCAATTAATTCATTTGACCATATATCACTTAACTTATTGGGATAATTCTCTTCTGTGTTTCCATGAATGCAAGCCCTAATATCTTCAGTAGACAAAACCCCATATGGAATATGCGAGAATGTGCCTAGTGGGTCATCTTCTATGGATTTCGTAGGGCATCTTTTAAATTTAGGTTGTTTTTTCTCTATAACCTCTATAACCCTTGGGGTGGCCATCTCAAAATAGATTCAAATTGATTTCAAACAAGGATTTATGAAAACTAGGGCACGCATGATTTCACAAAATACATTTTTACTTCATTTGCTAAACTAGGGTTTCAATGCTCTAAAACTCAACTCACCTTATGCACTTCAAATTCTCTTCTCGCAACTTTTCTCCTTCTCAAATGCTTTTATGAAATTAATTTTCCTTAGTGAATTTTCTTATATCCCTTCGATCTACCCAAATTTTGCATTAAATGCTTCAAATGATAAAGTTGGAAACACTTCATTTGTATACACAGTCAGCTTTTGAAGCTCTACAAACTTTTGCATCGATATATTTTCTTCCAAAATCTTCACCAATAGATCAATCATGTTGATCTACATCTCATATCTTTGTACTACGACCTCAACACCTTTTCTCTGGTGGGAGACAAAAGATATCCATTAAATCTCCCCCTAAGCCATAGCTCTTAGCTTAGCTTTCAGAGGAAACATCTGCATTGGAGGATAGTATAGATTCTTCCTTGACTTCTATATCTTCCTTCTTTCTCCAAATCTTTTTCATTTCCTTATTTATTTCTTTAGGATCAATCTTTTTGACTAGTTCATTCCTCTTTGCTGGATTATCTTTCCTTGTATTTTTGCTTCTACAAAATTTAGCAATATGTCTAGGTTTATTGCAATTGTGACATGTGACATTATTTTGAATAGTACTACTTATGTTCATTCTAGATCTGCACTAATTAGCCTTGTGTCCAAATCCATAGCATGTATAAGAATAACCATTGAAAGATTTAATCATCCTACCATTGTTGTATACATTCATCATTTGATTTCTACATTCACTTGCTCTATGACCAATTTTTTTCCAGTAACACATTGACCAAAGAAGGATGGGATATTCTTATTCATTTTGTTTCTACATTCCAATGCCTTATATCTAATTTTTTGTAAGAGTAACAAAAACCATTGAAACATGGGTACCTTTGAGCATTTGGTTGTCTTACCGGTTGTCTTCTAGCTTCATTTCTTTGATTCTGAATCTTTCCATTGCTCTTCTTTTCTTTAGTCTTCTTTGATTCCTTGACTTTCTCTTTTGTATTAGGTGTCTGATCTTCTTTTGAGCTTTCACCTTTTTCAAATCCTAAACCACCTTTGTCTTTAGATGCTTTATGACCTACAGTCATCTCATCAAGCATTGTAATTGTAGCTCAGAGAAAAACACACGAGAGAGTTAGGCAATTCAAATATAATCTATTCAAACTATACTAACGAAGCCTCAAAGCTTAGATAATCGAGCACAAAAGAAAGTTAAGAACAACATGCATAAAAGAAACTATTTTACCAAACATGCGATCAATTCTGTTGAATAACCTCCATTACTCTTCTCCATTTCATATGTGTAGTGTACTTTCCCTCAAATTTTCAAAGTTCATGCAACCATAGCCTAAGTGTTGTGATTAAGACAAAACATCGAAGATTCAAGATAATTGCTCTAAAAGTCATACGATTTCGAGATGGATTGGAATGATGAATGGCAGATCAATTTATAGAAAATTGATTATTCGAACGACAAGTCAGGATCGAAAGGTCGACAGACGGTTGAGATCGACAGATTAGACATGCATTATGATAACTATTAGTAGCGACATGAGTGATACAAATTAGAAATAAAAATAAAGATTAAATAAATGATTTAATCTTCAAGTTTGGTATTCGAAAAAAAAAGAATAGTCTTTGCATGACAAAGATAAATATGGATTAAAGCAACTCTTTGTTCGAACGCATGCACAAGATTTAATTAATTAAATAGGAATATTTAATTAATATGCATGTACACGCAACTGAGTTAGCACTAGATGACTAAATGACATGATGAAGAGATTACTCAAGAAAGCAACTCAGACATTAAATCAAGAGTTAACTGATCGAATTAAATAGATCTTGAGTCGAGTCAAAGTGAATACTTAGATAATTTGCACAATTATCTAAATATAGAAGAATGCATTAAAATGGATTTTCACGAATTAAATGACTTATTTAATTCGAGATGCGATATTTGAAGAATAATTAAATAAATAAGATTTATTTAATTAAGTGTTGAAGGGGTTAAATGAATAATTAAATAAATAAA
>VDFB02156112.1:0-13025 GCA_007258455.2 Sequoia sempervirens | reverse complement strand
TGCTCAAGGTAGCATGGTGTTTGATATAGACAGACAAACTTATAGAGAGAGAAATACATAAAAGAGAGAGGGAGATAGAGATAAGATATAGAGAGAGAAAGACATAAAATGGAGAGGGAGATATAGATAAGATATAGAGAGGTGGGTAGAGAAAAAATAAACTAACTCCTATAATAAATTTACTATTACAAATATATAATTTTGTCTAATGAAAAATTGTATTTAAAATATATATTTATTGAGTGAATGCTAATTGAGACCTTTGTTACATAAACAACATCATTGCTAAATGACCTACCAATTGACCTCATTTAATACACATATGTCTAAAAAAATACACCAAAATTTTCTCTAATTGACCTTTCATACCTTTTTCAGTGTACCTATTGCACACCAAGGTGCAATTGCTAGTAATAATTTTATATATGTATTTAACATTTATAGTTTGTTATTTCTGGATTTAGATTGTGTTTGAGTTTTTCATCAATGTTTCATATCACACTTAGTGATCCATCATCAGGACGATAGAGAGCATAAGGAGATGAAAGATGGTTAGATGCAGACCCAATATGCTTAAAAAGAAGAGGGGAAAGAAGTTGAGGGGATAGAACACAAAAAAAAAGGAGAGCAAGATAACCAACATAAAAGTTGATTGAATTTTTTATTAAAAAATAATGAGAGGAAAATAAATAAATAAAAGAGGAGAGGAGAATGAAATTTAAAAAAAAACTAAATATGACAAAGAAGTAAAGAAATGAAAATTGAAAACTAAAGAGAGAGAGGCACAACAACTAAAAGAAAATATATACATATAAATAATGATCTATAATTTACATGTGTGCCCCGGTATTGGCATGGTGTGATGGTTTATAGGTGGCATTGTTGTTCTTGCCACCAAGGTTCAAACCCCGTTGGGGTGGTATTGTTGAATGGTTGTATTTGGTTCATAGCTCCAGTCAAAAGTGTTTACCCTTGAATAAAAAAAAATTTGCATATGTATTTAAATATATAAATAATGATTATATAGTGAACATATGATATACATATGCTTATAAAAATAATAAGCTTATATAATAACATTATGCAAATTGCATAATAGCTTCACAATACAAACATAAAGATCAAATCTAAAAAGAAAAATGCAAAAACCTTGACACAAAGAAAGAAAGAGAAAGGAGCTATGCTTATTTCTTAAAATACTAAATGTTAATGTTAAAAACAAAAAAATTAAATGAAAAAATTAAAAACCAAGTACATATGTAAAATATATAAATAATGATTATATAGTGAACATATGATATACATATGCTTATAAAAATAATAAAGCTTATATAATAACATTATGCAAATTGCATAATAGCTTCACAATACAAACATAAAGATCAAATCTAAAAAGAAAAATGCAAAAACCTTGACACAAAGAAAGAAAGAGAAAGGAGCTATGCTTATTTCTTAAAATACTAAATGTTAATGTCAAAAACAAAAAAATTAAATGAAAAAATTAAAAACCAAGTACATGAGGATAAAAGAACCCAAATAAAGAACCAATTCATAAAAGGAATAAAATAAATTGAAATTAAGGAGATAATCTACAAAATTACAAACCAAGAACAATAGAAATAGAATTACAAAAAATAGAGAAGAGAAAATAAAAGATTAAAAAATATATAAGTTAATATACAAAAGATGATATAATGAACAAAGGAATATAAGAAAAATGAAATATATACATTACAATTAAAGACACCACAAACATAAAGATCAAAAATAAAAAAGAATTAAGCAAAAACCTAGACAAAAAAAATGAAAGAGAATAAAAGCTTGTTGATTTAAAATGTGTTCATTATTAAAATCTTGGCCATAATTCATTTTAATAAACATACTCTAAAACGTTCGTAAGACCTTATTTTCTATTGCCCACCAAAATGGAGAAGTGATAACCTTATTTTCAGGCCCGCTAAAATGGAGAAGTGAAAGTCTGAAACCTTATTTTCAAGGTAGCCCGCCAAAATGGAGAAGTGAAAGCGCGACGGGGTTGCAACCTCTGCCCATTTTTCCGCCTCAGACATGATTTGTGCAGAATCTTGTGGTAAGTCATTTTCCATGGTTTCAGTGAATTTTTTTCAAATCTATACATGGTCAGGCCTTTTTTTATTGTGTTAAGAATGATTGCTCATTGCATAGGTGAATTTACTATATTTCCCAATATTATTTTGAAACCAGGGGTTCATAACAAGGCTTGTCTGTGTTAATCTTAATCATGAAAGTAGGTGGTCTTGAATAGGAGCAACGCAATGATTACAAGAACATTACATTTCACTGCACTGGCTTTGCCATGCCCATGGCACCCATCCATGTAAATGAGATAGAAAAAAAGGGTCACAAAAATTTTATATGAATTTTTATTTCTTTACCTATATCACATACATTTGCCTCTAGGGAAATATAACTGCAATTGATTTTAAGCCTAGAGTTAAAAATGAGATAGACACATAGGGTCACTAAGATTTGATCTTACAATGGGTCACAAAAATTTGATCTTATAATCCTTCAACACTTGGGTCTGCTAATCTAAATGATTAGGGATTGTGTGTGATGACTTGCATAACATTGGAAGGTCCCTTCATCTCTACTGCCTCCTCAATTGTGTTAGCAATCTATAGTTTGGCCTTCCCATGATTTAAGCATCAATTACCTTAAGGTCCTTTGGTTGGGCCTAAAATAGTCCTTTATAATATAATATTCTCTAAATAGGAAAGATGTAGAAGACCATTCTAGATCAAACACAATATTAGATGGTAGTCCACAAAATGGTTTGGACTGTAAGAATTAGCTATTTGTAGAAGGGGGTTAGAATGAGTTTAGATGAGGAGCTATACATGCATCATATAAAAAAGTGGAGAGCCTTAATAGGTTCAAGGTGTCATCAGATGTTGAAGCATGAGCTAAAGATAACAACAATGTAGAAGATAGAAGTAGAGTAATGTGGACTACCATGCTACCTAATACACGAAGCATACAACATTCACAATATCAAACAAAGTACAAAAAGGAAGAGATTAGGTTTAGAGATACTTACCTTGGGTTGATTCATCAATGTATTAATCTCCCCCTTGGCTTGCACCACTTTGTGAGAGATGGTTGTAGGTGAAGTCAAGATAGATAGAATAGGACCTAAGTAGACCAAAATTGGGGATTTCAAAGAATTGGTATACTTCATTGGTACAACTACCATTCATTAAACCTCAAAAACTTTTATACTAACTTTTTCCCCTTGGTGTAAGCTATTCTTAGCCCTAAATCCTCTTCTTCTCTCTAAGGCAGATGTATATGCACAAGAAGAGTGAATGAAGCATCTTCTTCTTTTAGAAATGTGAAAGGTCAGAAATTGCCTACTTGGCAACTTTTGCATTATGTTTTTGTACTCATTTTGGTTTCCATTTGCTAGACATGTTTTAGGTCCATTTGACTTGTTTTTGGCCTTTTCCCTAATTATAGATGGATAATGTATGGAGATCTAGATTTAGGAATACTTACTGGTTGTGTGCTAATGTATGGACACTTGTGCTAGAAGGGTGCTAGTGTGCATGTTCAAATTTGAAAAAGTTACCACTTGTTCATGCCCTAATCATTACTTTGTTTCCAATGGCCTTTTATCTCGAAACTCTGTAAATCTAGTTTTAGCCTCCATTTGCTAGGTTACACAAGAAGAAAATAGAAAATGTGGCAAGCATTTATAGTCTCTCTTCAACATGCTCAATTGATCAACATGACTCCATTACATAGCAGGGCAACAAGCAAGAGATTTGAGGACTGAATTTTTTTGAAGCCCCTAGAGCCATAATAGCCATGGACTCTTAGTAATCTCCTAATCTCATATATTCTCTTATCCAATCTCTCATTCACTCCATTGGAAGCCATAGATTTCCATTTCCTCTTCCCCTCTCAAAGCCATAGCCAAAAACCCTTGCCATAGCCTTCCCTATTTGGACATAAGACCTTTTTGAATTTTTCCTATCCCTACATTCTCCATTTCTTTCTTTTTGTGATCATCATCACTCTATTTTCCCTCCATGATTAACATACCAATATTACATGGTTTTTCTTCAAGGGTTTATGTTTTTTATCACTTTATCTTTGCACACAATACATCTACCATAACTAGGTCAGCAAACACTCAACTTTTTCTATTATGCTACTGTTGAGGTTGAAATACACCATCTAGGAGACTGAGTGACACAATTTCTTTAATAGCAGCACATCCTTTTACCCCTTGTTGCCAACCTCAGCCCAGGATATCTCAAATTTGATATATGATGTTCACATTCTACAATTGGGAGGAAGATCAAAGAATTTTGGCTAGTAGATCTTGAAAGTTTTAGAGGCATTTGATTGAAAGTTTCTAAAGCCTTTTCAGCAAATCCATTTTGTGCATATCCCACAATCATCATATACCATGAGATGGCATTTCTTTCAGGCATTCTGTCAAATAGTTCACATGCCTTGTCTATGCTTCCACATTTTGCATACATGTCTACTAGGGCAGTTGCAACTACAACATCTGATAAAATTCCTCCATTATTTATGCTTTGATGGATGTTCATACCCTGTTCCAAAGCCCCCATTTTGGCATAGGCAGGAAAGATGTTGGAAAAGGTTGTGGAATTTGGCTTTATACTTGCCAATTGCATTTGCTTGAAAGTTTCTAAAGCGTTTTCAAAAAATCCATTTTGTGCATATCCAACAATAATTGCAGTCCAAGAGATGACATCTCTTCGAGGCATTCTGTCAAAAACTTCACATGCTTTCTCTATGCTTCCACATTTTGAATATAAGGATTGTTGTTAGCTCTGTATTTGGACTGTCATGCATTTGAAAGGGTTGTTTCATGTCACGTGACTGTCTTGGATATTCATGATTTCCTAATCCATGGATGTGACTGTCATACACTCTTCTAAAGGATTGCCTTACATTGGTGACTATGAGAGCATCATGATATTTTTCCTCTTTAATGTACTATTGACTATCATTCTTTTCTTTGTAGGTCTGAGACTTTATATCTTCATAATGTATTCACAACCTTATCACTATCTTTAACGACTACCTTTGGTCTTTCATGGTTGAGTTTTGTCCTTTATCCTCTTTTGACTATCTCACTTTGGTAAAGACTATCTTTCATCCCTTGTTGCCTTATGATTTGTCATATTTAACAGCTGCTCATCATTGCCTACTTTATACATAGCAACAAATAAATTGATGAGATTTTCTTTGTAGCCTATCACGAGGATATGATATACTCATAATGGTCAAAACCTTAACCTTATAGTGATAATGACTCCTAACAAGGGTTAGGAGAAGATTTTGAATGCTCCTCATGGCATTAAACCAATATTTCAGTGGATATACCAAGTGAAAGAGATTGTATCAACCAGCCAACACATTTACATAAAAATAGAAGCGGAGTGAAGGAAGGAGCAAAAAAAAAAGTGGTTGCCAACCCGCTATCCCTTCCTTACTCTAAGGTAAGACCAAGAAAACATAAATTGAGAGTTTTTAGCTTAAAAACAAGGCATCATGTATCAACTTCACAATATATCTGCAACAACAATATTGTCATTCTACTCACTGATTACTCCCTTTTTGGATGGAATAATGTGAGTCACCTTCAATGTCTTCAACCTTGTTTTTGATTAGCTGAAGCTTCTTGTGTGGCATGGAAATGAAACTATTTTATTTCAAGTTGGCAAACAGTCTTCTCAGGTTTGTAGTTAAATAAAACACTTTAAATTTGAAGAACCATCACCGTAATTGGCTGATTTGACATGTTACATTTCCCACAGGATACCTATCTTCAAAAGCTTTAGATCATGAGATATAACCTGTCTTATCTGGAGGATTTGAAAATTTTTGAACAGCTCATTACTGTTTTTTTAACAATTTCCAACAAGTCTTATATGGAGGATTTGAAATTTTTTGAACAGCTCGTGCTCTCAAACTACCATTTTTAATTGTTTATTTTACAATGATGAATAAGGATAAATAACAAATGCTTCGCTCTCTGGCTGCAACCCTTTAATCTCCTATCGGCGTTTTCCTTGAACCTCCCATGGGTGCAAGTGCTAGTTATATATTAAATTGTAAGGCACCAGATATAATGGATGGTATGACTTAGATTAATCCGTTTGGCTCCATGTTTGGATTGTTATACGTGTTTATAACATGCACAATTGCTTTGTTTTGGATATTTTGAAAAAATGCATGTATGTTTATGTTTATAGCCATCCCTCTCCATCTGTCCTTATTCTAGCTCTCCGAACAATGGGAAATATTGTAACTGGTGATGATTTGCAGTCTCAAGTATAAGTTTATATTGATATTTTCTTTAGATTTTCATATCAATAATTAATTGTTCTTTTGGCAAGTGTATGATGTTGTCATTGTACTATTTCATTGACTTATGTTATGGTGTTTCATTTAATTTCAGTACATAATCAACAATGAAGCACTTCCTTGCCTATTAGCTCTCCTAACACATAATCACAAGAAGAGCATCAAGAAGGAAGTTTGCTGGACCATTTCAATCATAACCGTAGGCAACAAAGAACAAATTCAGGTCTTTCTATTTGTTATCTAGACTAGAGAAGCATCTTTGTTGAAAGGTGTGAAACTAAATTATTTTAAGGTTTGCTATTTGTTAATGGATATTTTGGTTTTCAGGCTGTGATTGATGCAAACATCATTCCTCCACTTGTTCAGCTCCTTCAAACTATTGAGTTTGATATTAAGAAAGAAGCAGCACGGGCCATATCAAATGCAACTTCTGGTGGTACACATGAACAGATCAAGCATGTATTATTTTAACATATAATTGCATGTATATAAATATATTATTAATGTATTGGGATTATCTGTAAATGTACAAATCTTAGGCTTACAATGTTAGGATGTGTTCCAAAGTGCTTACAATGTTGGAATCCATAGCTTGTTTGAAAGCACCCGTTTTAGGCTTTTTTTTTGGAGCAAAAATTACATTTTCTCACTTACGAAGATTTTATAATTTCTTAACAATACAATATGGTCAACATCTTGGGCAACAACATGACAGCAAAAGAAAAAAATTATATGCAAAGGCATTGGAATTTTCAAGCAACAAAGGCAACAAAATTTCCCATGAAGTGAGAAAGTTTTTCAAGAAAGCATGCTGGCAGTAACAGTGTCTTCAAAGTAGGACTCATAAATGCTCCTTGCATGATGACTGCATACAACAAAGTCAGCCCGCAATCCATGAAAATAAATATTTAGCTACTACTATTCAAAGACGTTAACTAAATGATAATATTTCTTACACATCTTGTTTCTGTTATCTTCGATTAATCAAATAAGGATAAAGCCAACAACATAACATCGATATGCCTGGTCTCAACAAACAAAAAAAGATAATTAGCGCATTTGATCACAAAGTCACCATCTCTACTCATTCAACACATTCTTGATCAACACTCACTTTGCCATGCACTTTGTATGTAGAAATATTTATGGTGCAACATATGTCTATCTTTAATGCAGGTCAATGTAATACCCAACCTAACTAGAAACACTTTAATAGTATAATTCCCTTTTTCCATTGCCACCATTTCTTGCTTGCTTAACTAGCTACAACTCTTTCATTGTAGAACCGACATTTTAATTTGCTATCTATAAATAACACCAGTTTCTACAAGTAATTATAAAGTGCATACATCAACTACATGTCCTTGAGACTCTCTAGAAGAGTTTTGTCTACCACATTATTTATCCTGTTAACCATTCACTCACTTTTCAAAAAAGTCATGTTATGAAGTTCTGAACAAAGTGAGGATTGTCCGAAGTCCAACAAAAGAATTGGTTTCAAATTAGATTCAAATTGTCAAAAAAGAATTGGTTTCAAAATAGATTCAAATTGTCAAAAAAGAATTGGTTTCAAGGTAGATTCAAATTTTCAAAAAAGAATCGGTTTCAAAGTAGATTGAAACTTTCAAAATAGATTCAAATTGTTGGCTCATGGGAAGAACTTCAATGCTTAAATGGTGCCCATGGCTGGAGAGGCACAATAGCTTTTGTAGTTGGCTTGGAGATTGGCATGGATGAGGAAGCACCTATGTTTTTTAGACCTGTAAATGATTCCTTTCTTAATGCCTTATGGTCATTATTACATCCCCAATCCTTACTGACTGTGACCAAACCTTGAAACAAGATTGAGAAAGCTTGAATGCATGTCAGGATATCTGTAGTTTTGTACTATGATTACAAAAAGTCCACACGAAAGTTACTATTTCACATAGTCAACTATTACCTTGGGACAAATCTGGCTCTATCTTGAACTCCACTGCCAAATTTGAGGTGCAAACCAAGCTTGGCTCACCAGTCACTCTTAAATGCTGTCAACTAGCAGGTTCATCCTGAATCAACATCTACCACTACCTTCTTAGACCTTTTTTCCCATCAAATTGATGATTTCAATGTCAGTATTGTCACAGAGACAACTAGTGCTTGGATGTCCACATTGTCAGCCATTGGATTGTCCACACAAATATCACTAGTCTCTAGCTTTTTCATCTTATTATTGTGAACCATTGGATCTGTGAATGCTCATAGCAGAATATAAAGGGCTTGGACACCAAGCTAGCTAATCCTAGGAGGAAGCAAGGTGCACATACAACCATGGAGACAATGATTAGAGTAGAAATATTCTACCTGATCATGAATTATCCTTGCACAAAAAGATTGTACAAGGGGCATATTCATATAATACAATGTGCCAGTCATGAGTGACAAATAGTTGTCAACAACAAAGTAAGTTAATAAACAATAAGTCATAGACTCACAAAGAATAACTGCATGATACATCCAGTAACACTTCCCTACTCCACATTAACATTTATTTCATAAATTTTCATACCAAGGCCCTCCTTGAATTTCTTGAACTAATCTGTGGCAAACAATGTATTTGCATCATAGAAATCACAAAACAGGCTATTAATAATAGATGTATTGAGCACAATAAGAGGTGGGCAGAATCATGCCTTGAAATTGTAACGAACACTCAATTCAATCGAGTTAAAGTTTCTTTTTTCTATGTGGAGTTTGAACCTTCGCCCTTCCTCCCTATAATATGCATTTGACAACTCTGCAAAAATATTTCCCAACCTGCAAAGTAGAATGGTAAATGTGGCACTATAAGAAACAAAACTGCTTTTAAGCCATATCCAAATATGCAATACATAGACTCAAATACCTAAATAGAGATTGATTTAGTTCAGATGAATCATGCTTAACAAAAATTGAAAAGCTTTTTGCATCAACTTTTGTTTGCTTCCTAAGAGCTACCAGACGATCTTCATTCACATCATTTGCATCAAAATGTGTTGTATATTTGATGTTAACATAAACTCAATAAGAATTTGACAAAAGAGTGTATCTTTCAAATACAAACTACAATAATTGTTTTAATTTTCTATCAATAATCAAATTATTTCAGCCAAGGGTTGACACCTATTCCAATAATAAACCATAGCCATAGTGATGGATAGGCTTAAGTATATAATCTTAAAAGTGGTTTGAACTTATTGCTATCTATCCTCTTCTTGAATGTATTTTCTCTTGCTGTTGTATAAAAAAAATCATGTGGTAACAAAAAATTATAAAAGATTTCTTTCACAACTGTAGACACCTAGATGTGAAATTGTACAAATAATCTGTTTTAACTTTAACCACCTTGATCTTCCCAACTTGCAGCAAGATTATCACCATAGAATGGGAAAAAAACATAAACAGTATTGTCGCATCCTTGGCATCAAGAAAGACCATCTCAGAAATAGGTTAATTAAATCATACAGCCTGAAAAACTGATGCAACAAGTATTTGAAAGCTCTAAGCAGGGGAAGATAGATAAATGCCAAGCCAAATCTCTGGAGAAATAGAAGTGGTTATATTATTAGTTCTACAAAGACAAAAATCGCCTGGAAAAATTCACTAAGTCCCAAGACAGACAGTGTCAGCCGAGGCTGGAAGAGCAAGGACTTGGGTAATCAACAAGTCCCACTGGTAAGACTCAGCTGCTCAACAACAACATCAAAATCAGAAAATTGAAAAAAAAGGAAGCAAAAAAAGATAAAAAACACTCATACCTCTAAACACTAAAATGCCCTTTAACACTCTCAAAAAGCATTCATTTCATTTGCAACCACAAAGAAGAAGGAAAAAAGTGTATTGAAGCAAAAACACAATCCATTCAAGCAAAAATCAGCAGACAACTTGAGCAGCAAACGTTGATTGGATGCAACTTGGGTAGGTTTGTAGCAGCCCTTGGTGCATCTAAAGGAGCCTATGTTACATTTGAAGGAGCCCATGGTTGATATGGAGCAGCTCACCATCAAATTGAAGTTAATTTAAAGAGGTCTTCTCTTTATTTTGAATCTTTTTCTTTTTTGTTTTTTTTATCCATTTCATATATCTTCTATATTTGTTTAATTTTAGGTTCATGGAACAAGAAATAGAAGAGAAAGAATAAAGATAACTCGTTTTTACCTCTTTTTTTCTTGTTTCATTATGGATATTTTTTGTTTTTATTCTCTTTTAGTTTTTATGAACAAACCTTAGCTGTTTTTTCTTTTTTTCAAACTATTTTTTAGTTGCAATCCCTAACTGTTCTTTTTCTAATTTTTAATCTTAGTTTATATAGAAACCCTAAATGTTAATTTACTTTCCATTGACTTGTTATTGCAACCTCCTTCAAATTTATAGATTGTTGTAATGTCAAACCCAATAAGAAAAGGGAGTTGTTGGAAATATCCTATACCAAGGACAAAGAAAGAGGAGTTGGTTTGCAAACATTGCACTATTAGGGCCTATTTCTTAAATCTAGTGTTCCAATTTTCCTAGATTTCAAGAGGTATTTTTGAGTGCGCTCTACACAATTAGAAAGCAAATAGAACCTAATCAGCTTGGAGCAAAAATTGTCTCTAAGATTGAGATCTATGACTTGTGCAAGGGAACCTTTTTGCATGAGATATCTTTAAGGCAACTTGAACAAAAATGCAGCCAAGTAAAAGTCTATTAAAGGTATACTTAAGTTTAAAAATTTCCACTTTTTTATGTCAATATTGAAACTTGATGTTGAACAATGTGATTGAGATTTTTTTTTCTCATTTTAAACGCATGGTGGGAGAGATTTGGTGTTGAGGTGCCAAACATTATGATATGAAAACATGCTTTTGTTTCCTTGATTTCTTTTTTAACTCAACAAATTAATCATTGTTTCGATTCAGTGTTAAGGTGCCAAACATTATGATATGAAAACATGCTTTTGTTTCCTTGATTTCTTTTTTAACTCAACAAGTTAATCATTGTTTCTATTTGAAGTATGGCTACTTCTATGCATAACTATTCTATTGTGCAGCAAGTAGCATTTAACAAAAAAAGTATGTACTATTACAGGTACCATATCTAGAGTGACAGAAAGGTTGCAGTTTGCAGTGTCCGTCCATCTGAACTAGCAACTCTACAATGTTTGGGTTGTGTAAAGGCTAAGATACCTACTACAAAGAGTTATCACTGCTCACCTCTTTGGACCTGATCTATTAAATTCTCTAACAATCCCCACTTTCTCAAAACTACCTTGTGAGCTCTTCCAATCTGCAGTTTCTCAAAATTGCCCTGCCAGCACTAGGCAGGAACTATGCTGCACTGCAGCTCTTGTTTATGATGCGTCTAAGTTTCAATTTCAGGACTAGTTCAAGGGAAACACGGGCTTGGGAGTCTACATAGGCCTTTATAGGTTCTGCGTTCCCTAATGAGGTGGCAATAAGAAATATATCCTGACTGGAATTACACTTCCTATATTTTTTTCACAGTTTAAAGGAATGGTCTTGTAATTAGTTATAAAATATTTTGTACTACAATGGAACCTGATTTTGGACTCACATCTTTAACTTACATTTATAAAGTTTAAGTTGTGTTTAGATAAGTAATGTCCTTAGAGTCTAATGCCATATGATATGGGAACTATTCTAATTTTTTATTTTTCCCAAAATTTGTCTTCTATTTCTGTCATCTGAAGATTGTGTCATAGACTCATAATGTTATAAAATATTGTTTTAGACATTCCTTATTTGAACTAGAACATCCCAACCTTGCAAGCATTTTGTTTTAATGTAAGTTTAAATAAGTTGTGCATTCCCCAATTCCATCTAGTCAGACATCATTTTTTATCTTTCCAAAGTTTAACCTTCTCCAACCTTATTTGTAACCTTTAAACATTTTCCTTGAATAAGATGCTTATTGTTTGGGTTAAATCTATGTGACATTGACATTAGAGCAGTGTCTCAGCATTAACAAGCAATAATAATGCATGAAGTGTTCTGTATTTTCTTCATGAGCATTTAAAATATAATTGCACTCATTTTTCTTGAATGTGCTTTCGTTCTTTTGCAGTGCAACTGAGGCATTTTTTTGTGGAACTGGCCTTTTCCTGTAAATCAATTTTTATGGTAGGCTGAATGTGTCATTGAGTTTTTTCTATTTCTTTCACTATTTAGGACTCATGATCTAGTGCTGAAGATATTTTTAGTAAATGCTTTATTGATTCCTCAAGTCACTGCACCATGTTCACTTGTTTATACTATTTGTGTTTGTCATCAAAATGGAATTTATTTATGTTTGACCATAATTTTTATATGTTAATTGAGTTATGAAATATTTAAGTTTTACTATGATTTGTTGCATGAATTCTATTTACATGCTTGCTACTTTTAATTGTGTAAATTATG
This sequence comes from Sequoia sempervirens, assembly GCA_007258455.2. NCBI lineage: Eukaryota > Viridiplantae > Streptophyta > Pinopsida > Cupressales > Cupressaceae > Sequoia > Sequoia sempervirens. Next base: position 219 of record VDFB02156112.1, on the reverse strand, counting down.
ATATTAAAATTGATAGTATTCTTTTCTCTTAGTTCTCTTTCTTTAGATACTTTTTGCTCCATGTCAGTCTGCTAGTGCCAAGCATGCAGAGGACTCTTACTGTTGGTTGACTTGAAATGGCTGATTTTATGTATTTTTTGTGATGTTGAATGGTAAGAAATTTTATGGTTGCTTTCATTGACTTTGTAAAATCCTGAATACTAATAAAAACTTACATTT
>VDFB02156111.1:0-11596 GCA_007258455.2 Sequoia sempervirens | reverse complement strand
ATTTTGTGACAATTGATTCACCCCTCCTCTCAGTTGTTTGTCCTTGTTTTTCCAACAATAAAAATATGCTTCCATGTTTATACCTACACTACTATTGATGAACAAATGCTATATATGTCCCTATATACTATGACATGAACATATTTGTAGATTTATGTTAGCACCCAATACCCCTTTTAAATTTTATCCCCTCTAGCATGTTAGCCACCATATCTACTAACCGTGCATCATAAATAATCTATCCATCTTATTAAAGTGGTAATATACCTCTAACATGTGGAATCACAACCAAGTTTGACTCCTCTAATACATCTCCTCTTAGGAAAGAATTTAATTCGTGTCTCATCCTCCTCCCTAGTGGTATATTTTCTCTCCTAAGAAATCTTTTCATTAAAACCAAGGGTACCCTATCCTACTAGTATATACCATATGATCAATTAAGATATACATTAGTATCTTCTATACACCATCCAACATCACTATCATCTCCCCTATCAAAAGGTAGAAAGTTCTCATCCTTCTGTAACACCTCTTTGCTAGTGCAATTATCACCACCAAGTTGGCCCCCAACTCAAGAATCTATTCAATAAGATACCATCCAAATATCTCTAGTGCTCCCCACTCCTACTCATTAAACAACTTTATTAGGCCTAACATAGATAATCACCTCTTAAGTCACAAGGATTGGTAGTTTTTCTTGTTGTCACAAAGAACTTGCATCAATATTTTTTATCGTGATAATCTAGGAATAGATAATTTTCAATAGAGAGTATATGTTTCACATGCCAAACATCATGAAATAAAATTTAAAATTTATATGTCACATAACATGCATAAAAATTATGGACCTACAATGTGGATGTTGTACCCTAAAATTCAAACATCATTCGTGCAATGCACAAAGTCTACAGGATAAAATTCATCTTGTGATCTACACACTTGATCATGTTTTTCCCTCATAAATGCACTTAAATTTAAACTTTTAAAAAAAATAGAAATATGACTTATCCATGGTCTAGCTTTTCCCTATCATCGATATTTCCTCATCCACTCACTCTAGTTCTTGTGAATTAGAATGTGATCTATTTTTTCTCTCATGCCCTTGTATGTAAAATCTCTAATCTCTTTATAGCCAAGGTGAAAATAACCTATTTTTACTCTACCCATCCTATTTATTCACCCATCCCCCCCCCCCTTTTTACTCTAGCCTCTTCCTTTTTTACCCCAACTTTACCTTATTTTTTTCTTGTTATCCTTTTGAGATCCTACCCATTTATTTCATCCCTTCATTATCTCTCAAGGGAGCATCCTACCACCTATCTCGTCTTTCCAAATATCTATATTGAATTTCTTTGAAATATCATTACTCATTTTAGTTGCAACACCATTTCAAAGAGGAGAAAAATGTAGACAACTAAAATCCACCACTGGATCTAACACCAATTTTAACATTGCTCCCTAACATCATTTTTAACACCATGTTAATTAGCTAACTTTAATATTTCTACCATGTTACTATTATCATAATTAAATAAACTTCATGCTAGCAATATTCTTTGGATATCACTAATAATCACATTATTAATTAATTAAATATTTTTTACAATTAATTAATTAATTCTACTATTAATAAATAAGTCTATTTCCACATCATTCATCCAATTTAATAATTTAATAAATAATCTAATCATTCACATGCTCATATATAATTATTAAATGAGAATCTAATATTAGATAAAATTATTTCAATCATCTCATAGATATCCATCATCCATTTCAATAATAAATCTCAACCATTCACAAAGGAATAACTTAAAATAAACCCTAAAATTCATTCATCATTTAATAAAAGCATCTCAATTAATCTCCACTATACATTTATAATATCAAGTATTGACCAATAAAATCCTTAATTAGAAATCTTTATCTACCCCCATCACATAAAATATTTAAGTCCATCAAGGAGCTACATCAATCAATATCAATCATTCACTTGACAATGTACATGTTACCAAAATCTCACACAAATCTTGAGAAACAATATCTCATAAGAAAATCCATTTGATAAAGGAGAACTCTCTCTTGATCAATGAAAGGTGAGAAGTATTTGATTTGGTCTTCTTTATGCTCAAACAAAGGTTACATTGTATGTAGAATAGGAATCTTATATTTTTTGGTTCCCCTTTGAATTTTTTTAAATTGTATGCATACAAGAAAGATAGATAATTCATGAAAAAAAATTCTATCTTATAAAAATTACAAAGGGGGGTGTAGTTAGCTCTAGGTATGATATGATTAGATAAATCAAGTATGACACATACACTAATGATTTGTGTATACAAAAATAAGTATTCAATATGTGTCATTTCTATGCAATTCTATATATATTTATATATTTTTCTAGTGTCAAATATAATCTTCTAGGTAATTTTTGTAGGCATGGACCTATCTTGCAAAGTTTAGATCTAAATTTATTGGACCTTGTGCATTTTTTTTTTGTCTAATTTACCTAGTTATTTTCTTTTTCTTAGTTGTCAAGGACTGATGGTATTTTAAAATACCTTAAGTAGATTGACAAGGATTGGTTGCATTTAAAAATACCTTAGGGACCTGTTTCCAAATTGTTAGTGGGAAAGTGCTCCTAGGTCAATAGACTAGCTTAATCATTGTACTATAGATTGGTAGGTAGAAAAAATGCATGAGATTTCTTGGAATGATTATTTAGAAATTTTATTTATTTTAGTGTAATAATTGAAATATTCTTGTAAATTCTCCTTGAATGTAAATGATTATTCAATAAATTCTTGATATCATTGATGTCAAAATGTGCCTCTAAATACATACACATAGATAAAATTGTGTGAAACATGTACTGTTGGATATTGCGGTTGTGTTTTTGATATGTGGTTGTCATTGACATCAACACTATTAGCATTAATTCATTAGAAGTTGTATATGTCAAGGATATTGAGAAAACTGTAATGAGATGAGTTGCAGGTTGTCAGTGGTGAAGTGAAGTTCAGTATGTCAGTAAGTTATGTACATTAATGATCAGAGGTTGTGGACTAAAGGGTTTTTTGCTGAGTGTATCTAGTTTATCCACGTCAAGTTTCAGAGATCAGCGTGAAGATTTGATCGAGTTATAAAGATTTATATTGTGACAATTTTTTTGTTGCTTCAGTTTGTGTTCTTGATTGAAGATAATGCGATTTCAATTAGTTCATTTGTTGTGAATGCTTCTCTGGTGATTCATGATGTTTGTGGATGCTTCTAGATCATGCTCTATCTTTGTTGCATGTCCACATTGATCATTGTGCTCGTGGTTGGTGATTTTCTCTTGTGTGTTCATGTTTTTAGTGTGTTGTGGATCTTCGAGGAGTAATTATGAAATATTTTCACATTGGAGATGTTGATTTAGGTCTTCACTAAGTTGTGGGCAACCTTGGTTGATTCGCTTTAATAATCTTAGTATTTTGGGCCAACATTTTTTATTCATTTTATTATTTTGTTGAAGCTAACATGTAGGGATGAAATTTCTTGTTGCAGATATATAAGAGCAATTTCTTATTTGAATTGAGGTGTGCTTTTGTGTGTATATGTGTGAATATTGATCTAAATCATTCAAAGGAAGAGAAGAGTGTGAAGAAGAGTGAAGAAGAGTAAAGAAGTGTTCATGTGCTTAGCCAGAACTGTGACCAGGCATTAGCAGATGCTATTCTATTAGTTCAAATCCCTACGGATGTAATCTAATTCTTTCTATAAGACAGTGTGTCTTCCTTTAGGTGGTTATCCCTATTGTAATTGAGCAGTGAGCTCTAGGTAGTGTGCCTAAATGCAAATTACATTCCCCATATTTTTCATTTCTTATACTTTTAGCAGGTATAATCTTGTGGGCTCCATGAGGTTTCCACTAATAGGGTTTCCATTAAAATATTGGTGTTATTGTTTTCGATGGCATTGATGATTTATGCTTTCGTAGTTAGCCGGATCAAGAAAGAATCTGGATTGATAGTTGAATAAGTTTTAAATTTTGCTGACGATTCACCCTCTTAGTTGTATGCCCTTGTGTTGCCAAAGGGTGGTATCAACGCGATATTAGTGCTGCCTGCCAGCAATGAGTCTTTGTTATTATTATCATTGGTATTGAAGCATGATGGGCAATATCTTGCGGAGGGTCAAATACATTGTTGTATAGCATGCTAACATACTCAAGTCCTATGGATGAAAAAATGTTGAAGGATATCAAAGTTGTGTATAATGAGCCTATTGCTATATTTTGTGATAATTCAAGTGTGATTAACATTTCTAAGAATCTAGTGCTACATTAAAAAACAAAGCATATATATATTAAGTTTCACTTTTTGGGGAGAAGGTGAGGTGAAAGGAGTCGGGCGGGTATGTGCCTACTAAGGAGCGGGTGTAGACATCTTTGTTCAGTCATTGCCAAGGATACTTTTAGGTATCTGGAGAGGATTAGGGGTGATTACCCCTCCTAATAAGAAATAAGGATGCATTGCATTGCATCAATCCATGCATTTCATATTTATATCTTGATTCAAATTGATGTTGTGGTGGCTGCTACTTAGGGGGAGTAGTCAAATGTTCAAATGATCAGATATGTGGTTTAGAGTTTGTGTGTGGAGCTTCAAAGATCTTGTCGGCTGATATATCAAAGAGGAGAGTCGTGGCAGGAAAATTGTGAATTATCTGGGGAGATCGCTTGTGGGAGAGGAAGATATGTGGAAGGAAGAGTTGAGGGAGAAAATGGGTGAGTCATTTCTAAGGGGAGTAGGAGGTGTTCAAAAGGGAGTTAGCTCGTTGATGGTGTTTTTCCATATCATATGTTGCTCATCAATACAAAAAAGGTATTATTTAGATATGTAATTTAATGATACATTGATATACATAGTTGTCATGATATATCCAACACTATAGTAATAATTCATTAGAAGTTGTATATGTCAAGGATATTGAGAAAATTGTAATGGAAAGAGTTGTAGGTTGTCAGTGGTGAAGTGAAGTTTAGTATGTCGGTAAGTTTTGTACATTAATGATGGTTGTGGAAATAAAAGCGTTGTTAAATGGGGCTTGTATCTGGTTTATCCATTAAGTTTGAGAGACTCATGAAGATTTGTCGAGTTATGAAGATTTACTCTTCGGTTATTTTTTGTTGCTTGGGTTTGTGTTCCCTGGTGAAGATAATGGCTGATTTGAGTTAGTTGGTTGTTACTTGATTCTTCTCTTGGTGATTCGTGATGTTTGTGGATTACATTGCAATATCATGCTCTATCTTTGTTACACATCCGCATTGTCCGCTATACTTGTGGTTAGCGATATTCTCTCTGTAATGTTCATATTTTTCTTTCTTAGCCCGACATGGTGGTGTTTGTGGCGTGTTTGTGGATCTTCAAGGAGTAGTGAATTGATATTTACCACATTGGAGATGATTTGGGTCACTTCATAAGTTGGCCAAGCTAACCTTGGTTGATTGCATTAATAAATCTTTGTATTTTGGGCCGATGGTTATATTCATTTTATTATTTGTTATTATGTGAGGGATAGAATTTCTTGTTGTAGATATATATAAAGGCGATTGCTTATTTGGTGTGAGGTGTATTTTACATTGGTAGCATATGAGCACGATATTGATCTAAATCATTCGAAGGCAGAGCAGAGTGTGAAGAAGAGTGAAGAAGAGTAAAGAAGTGTTCATGCACTTAACCAAAACTGTGATAAGGCATTAACAGATGTTATTCTATTAGTTCAAATCCCTATATCGATTCTTTATAAGGCGGTGGCTGTCTTCCCTTTAGAAGCGATTAGCCACGTGACGTTGAGCTCTAGGTAGTGTGCCTGTGAATGCAAATTCCATTTTATATTTCATTTGCCTTAACGGTGTAATCTTGTGGGTGACTGGCCTCCATGATGAACTTTCTAACAAGATTTCCTTAAAAATCTTGGGTGTTATATTATTGCTTTGTTAGCATTGATGATCTATGTTTTCATGGTTATTAATCAGATCAGAGAATAATGTTAATGAGTTGAATAAGTTTTAAATTTTGTGACAACTTATTCACCCCCCATCTCAGTTGTCTGCCCTTGTGTTGCCAACATGTACCACATTAGCTTGAGATGGGAAAATAATACGTGGGAGTTGGCCATATTTTGAATTTTATTTTTTTAATATTAGGGGTCAAATTAATAGCCATCGGATTGATTTGACATGGTCCACAAGATTGACCCAAAATAAGTAAATAGTAAGGTCTAGATAGGGAATAAATATTCAAACATGACATGTAGTAAATTTATCAAGTGTACATGGTATTGTGTCTAGAAATAAATGAGATAAGGTCAATTGCATATGAATGAGTGTAAGTTGTGATATGTGAAGGATTAGGAAATAATCCCAAATTTACATAAGATCATTCTAATTGTTGATATATAATTGTATTTAAATAGTCTCTCAAAAGGGTCCAAAAATAAATAAGAATTTGCATGAGTGTGTAATTTTCACCATTACAATAAGATAAATGCTTAATACTAAAATTTATTTAGAGGTTAACCATGTAAGAATGAAGGACAAGGGAGCATGGAAAAGGGGAAATTCTCTCCATACTCCCACTTATAGGATGAGTCTTGTTAAAATTTTATTCATGTGTAACCTCTAAAACTCTCTTAGAGTGGCATTTAATATTCATAATGTGTGTGCAAGCTCATGGTTAACTATGACATAAATTAAGACTTAGATATATATATATGTGATAATTTGATATATAGCTTGTAAGTGAAATTTAAATAATGAAGAAAATTTGAAAGATCCCAATCTTTTTTTTGAAATGATTGAAGATTGTCTTGAATAGTTAAACTTCAAAGATGTTTCTTTATTTTTAAATAAATCATGAGAAATGTATAATAATGCTCTCCACCATAATATGTTGGAAAATAAAGTATTTTATGGAATTATTTGATGAAAAGATACAAGATATGACATAGATTGTTACCTACATTTTTATAACTTTTATCAATTTCACTTATGAAAAATATTTATTTTCATAGAAAATATATAAAAAGAAGAATATCATGTGAACACATGATTTTTTTTAAATATGAAATAAAAAAATCTAAAATATATAACTATAATAATGTGAAAAAAAATGATAAAAAATATTTAAATATTAAATTAAATTCAAACCATTAATTTTTTTAAATAACCAAAAAAGAGAAAATTATTAAATTGAGGAGTGACATGTTACATTAGGATAATCAACATATATAGTTTGTGTGAAGCACATATAGTTTGACTATAAAAATTTATAATTGAATATGGAATTAAATGTAGTTAACCTTATTGGTCATTATTGGTTGCAATTAGTTGGTTAATAATTTATTTATCATTATCAGTCATTGATTGGTAATCATGTATTATCCATTGTGTACAATTAATTTATGTGTATTTCCTCTAGGGAAACACTTTTATAATTACAATTAATTTATAATTAAATTGGAAATATGATAAATTGATAAATATTATAAATAAGATAAATTACTTAAAAAATAATTCAATTAATGTAGACTTATGAAGTATAACATGATTACATAATCATTACACTTACTTGCTAAGATAACAATTAATTAACACTAAATGATAATTGTTAATTAAAGATAATTATAATTAACATTTATTAGTGAAAGAGTTTTCTTATTTGATCTCAATCTCACCTTATTAATTCCATTTGGTTGTATTTATTTATAATATTAGATATTTAGTACATATACTATTCAATTTTTTATTACTTAAAAATGCTTATCACTAATCAATCAATGTTAGAGTCAATTATTTCTTTAATAGTATTCAACAAATATTTTAAAGGGTGTCATGTATACATATGTTTTAGGTTTTTATAGACGTAATATGTGTCTATTACTACATGTATGCATTATAAAATTTATGCTTTGTAAGGGTTTGGTCTCATGGATGGGTGCTTCTTGAAATAATGGGCAAGCTTAAAACTTTAGGCTTCAAATTTTTAAGAAGGTGGTGGTCTCATGATTATCTTTTAGCAACAAGAAATGTTAAATATTTAATTATATAACTAAATCTAGTAAAAAATTGACAAGGGTGATCCCACAATACTAGTTTACAATTTTTGGCCAAACTAGACACTGAATTGATTTTTTCTAACTAAATCTTCACTTTCGTGCACCTATAGTGGCTAAACCGTGAGGAATTTGAAGATGATACAGACTAGTGATTTATGAAATTTCGTCTGTTGATTCTAAATATATTTTTTCCAAAAAATTTTGGAATCAAATTGCACTTCTTTTTCCATCTCCTTCGAAAACTAGTTTTTATCAATAAACACCATTTTTAAGGAGTGATGCTCATCGTATACAACATAAAAAAATTTCTATGAAGAATAAAATTCTATTTTTTTCAAATTTAGATTTGTAACTATGATATCTAGCCCTTTTATTTGCTTTCATAGTGTTTTATTGAATATTTTTTCCTTAATCAAGTTTAGAAGTCAAACGAATTACAATTCAGACATAGGCGGATTGTATATAACATAATATTTTTTGTATGTGTCAAATTTATTTTTTTTACTACATCAACGACATCAATACCTAGCCTGCACATATTTTTCAAAATTTTATTTTGATAATCTATTATTTCTCCACATGTGTAGAACAAAGAGCTTGATTTTCGATGAAAAACCTATGTTTAATCAAACTAAAAAAACAAATACATAATAAAACCAAAACATATTAAAATTATATTTGATGGATAGCTCATTCCAAGGACTACCATCATCCAGTTGGGTCTGTCTCCATTTTCATCCTCAACTTGAGCTTCAAAGGGAAAATTCTACAAATTTTTGGTGCTAGAGGGGGAGAAGGGGGGAAAAGGGGGGTTCGAATGAACCTAGGTTCGGGCAAACCCAGACCCTTTCTACAAAATTTCTCTTTGTTTTTTTATTCCAGGAAATGTGAAATATGTGGGACCCAACATTTAATAGGGTTCGCTTGAAGAGTTCAGCCCAGCGAACCACCATGGGATTTTCGTTCGGACCATTAGATTGAATTAAAACCAACACCCACTCATGGGGGAGTGCTGCAATTTTCCTTCCTCAACGGAATTGTAAACCAGTTTTGTGGGATCACCCACAAGGGACTTAAAAATTTATATATGGATGACATGTGGTGGAAAAATTTTAAGAAGAAAGTAAAGCTTTCAACGCCACCCCAAAGATACCTGCATAAATTTTAAATCTTAAAAGTAGGGGTTTCTTCTATTTCCTTGCACAAGAATCTAACGTATGATTTAACATAATTTTGTTCTTCTCCTAAGTTCCCCTACTTTACAAAATTTGTTCTTGTAACAACTTCATAAGACTTCATTAGTGAACATGTAATTGTTAGAATCTCCTTCTCCCACCCTACCTAAAAGAATCATTTTAACATTTGTGCACATTTTTTATGACACAAAAACCTTATTTTGATGGATTAATTGAATTTTTTTAATTGAAAAAATGCAAAGATAATTACATAGAAGAAGAAAATCGGTAGGTTTCAAAGAAAGTAAAATAAATTATTACACTACAAACAGTCCAAAACAATCAAGAAAGGACTAAAAGAAGAATGATGTCCCATAAATCTAAAATAGATCAGAAACCCGATTACAAAAGATAAAACTTCAGCTCTGAACTTCATCATACATTGTAGCTATTTGGAACACATAGTATCTTCTTCATGGAGTTAATCTTATCCAAATGATTATTGATCTTCACATGTTCTTTGGGAACCCCTTGTAACTGAGAACACAAAGATACAATTTGAAAAATAACATCAAAGTAAAAATTTAGCATTTCTACTTCTTGATCATGGATAATACAATTTAAAAACATTGACAAGCATTTACTTTTCCATATATTAAGAAAAATAGTATGTCTCATAGAATTCACTAAAACATTATTTTTGAAGACCAAAACACAAAATTACTTCTTTCCAACATAAAACATGATGAAAAATAGTAGGAAGATAATTAACAATAACATTCTTTTTTCCCACAAATAATCTTAGAAAATGTGCTTCAAACTGTCATTGTTTGACAAAATGGACATCAATTGGTTGGACTATCATACGTCTCAACTTGTCACCCATGACCAGTTTGAAGTGTAAGGCTTTCCAAGCTAAAATTTGAGCATTGGCCTCAATTTTAGACCTCCAAACTTGAGCACTCAATTTTCTCCATGTCTTTTCTTGAAACCTAAGTTTCCATTTTTTATTCAATCTTGGATTTAAGAACAAAGTTGGTAGGAGGTTCAAATAGACCTTTTGTAAAGAAAAGCAAACAAATTGATACTTAGACAACCACCACTAATCCTTGAAAAAATTAGTGTAAGGGAGTGCAACAACTTTATAAAAATAACAAATCTTTAGACGTATTGCTTAAACAATCTATTAGATAACTCAATCCAATGAATTTAAATCCCACCAGTCTTCAAAGTGTGGAACTCCTTTATTGAATAAATAATAAGCATGTCTTAGAAATGAAAGAACTCATGTAATTTTGTCTATTTTATTATCCTGAAATGACTGGTTGCTATATTCTTCATCTACTTCTTGTAGCTTCATTCATATATTGACCTTGATATTGCCTCATTCTATTCCACCAACTAAATTTAAGAGCTACAACCGGAACTCTGTTGCGAGGAAGAACTTTTCTAGTTTGGCCATTATCATTTGAATTGAATTCCCACATTATTACTTTTCATAGTCTTCAATGGCCCGTACTCCACCATATCTATGGAATTAGATTGTCTAAACTGATGGGTGAAGAGGCCAGAGAAATAATTTTAGGGTACGAATTGAAGAAAACACGGGTAACTATACCTCGCTCCGTTCTGTCTTTCTCTGTATCTCTTACACTCACAATTACTGAGTAGTACGTTCTCTACAAAATAGATTTCCAGATGCACTTTATGACATGTTTCGTACAAAAGGGTATATCGAGGTGAACGAAAATTTTGTAACGTCGCTACAAAACTTGTATAAAAATGGCAGATTCATTCAAGATGGTCACATTTTCTGACTGTAATGAATCGTAGGGCATAGTTATCAGCTGTAGAAGCGCGCCTTAGATTTTACTCTCTGTTTCTGAACATCGCAATTAGTGTTGTCTGTAGGCAGTAAGTGCTAATCCCTTCATGCTATTTTGAATGCTTGAGGAGAGAAGAGCAGGATTGGGAAGACCTTCAGAGAAAGAACGGTACGTTTGTCTCTTCCTGCCTTTGGAAACACGGCATAACCATCCATCTGACCAAATAAACAGTTGTGGCAGTCGGCCAATTTCCAATACCGGATTGTTCCTCGCTTTCTTTTTATCCGCCTTCCCTCGAATGCCTCTTTGATCTGAAAGGATTCTGATCTACATAAACCTCTGTATTTGAATCACATTTTACCGAAGTTTTAGATCCGTTTATTTATTAAAAACAATACCTACCTGCCTTTATACCACCTTCCACAATTTATATTGTTTAGAGTTATACAGAGCTCCTTTTATAGTGTTTAGGGTTAGATTGGAAATAATTTAATT